>MU160566.1:19742-36322 GCA_015888305.1 Antheraea pernyi | reverse complement strand
CCATCTTGCTTCCACATTTTATCTAAGACAGTGTGGCGTTACAATATTACTTTACGTATGTGTGCGTTATCGTGCCATTTGTTCTGTCAAAATATCAAGTAGGTAACGGTATCGACACCTTTTTAGTAGCTATAATATTATTGATTGCAGTCCGGTTGATTTTTATTGAGATCCATGATATATAACCTTTTGGACATTTACGTCATTCTTGTTCTCGATGACTGCATTATTTTGACAGTGGTTGTTTTGTCAGTTTATAAGCGTGTTCTCGGGGCGTAAATTATATAGAGTGATTTCGGTTGTGTCAGTGAACTTCCCGAGTCGATATTAACGCAAGAGCTGCACGGGCAGTTCGAGCAGGCGACCGCCATGGCGGAGCCGCAACGCGAGCTCACACTGCACACGTTACTTAGCAAGCTGCCGCGCTGCAACCGCAACCTGCTCGGGTGGCTTATCACCCATTTCCACTCGGTCCTTGCCAATGAACAGGTACCAGAAGGCTTTATCATTTGTAAATTTTACCTATCCCTTGAGAACAGTACCTTTTTCTATGTGGAATGTACCCTGTATCCTTTTGTACCCTTGACAACGTGTAGGCAAAGTTTAAGGTACTTACGTATTTATGCCACCGCAGTGCGCTTGCCGACCACTACCGCATTGTCTGCGTTACACAAATCTAACTTATCTTAACAGAACCGAGACGGTAAAATTGAGAAAAATAAATCAGTTAGGTTATGTTACACTTGAGTAACAAAGATACCGCGGTGGCGTTAATACGTAAGTACCTTTCGTTGTGATTGGTTCAGTTTAGTAATTACTTCGCGAAAGTGTAACAAACAAAGATGCTCACATTCCTATTTGTAATATCAATGAGAATATAACCCAATAATACTTTAATACATAAAAGCTATATTGATAAATGTGTAACCATGTCTGTACGTTAAATTATTATCAAAAAAATTGTTTTGTAAGTTCATACAAATATGACGTAAAAAAATTGTCTGTCTGCATGTGTATCCGGATTTATCTCATATACAGCGTAATATGTTTTTAACTTATTCCGTGTCCATATTTTTAACATTCCTTCTTTATAGAATATAACAATTGTCATTAGTATATTTCAGAATTGTAAAAATAGAAATCTATACCTTATTTATTCTGAACCATGATTTGTGATACTGTGAACACGGAAAGTGTATGACATTCCGATATCAAAATTATCAATAAATACATTTCGTAATTATTTTTTTTAACACCTTACTACAAAACATAGCACTATGCCATTTCAATTGGACGTAGGGGTCACCGCTGACTGGTGTCATATACCAATGACATTCTGTTGGGCTGTCATAAACTAGTTTTTTTTTTAACAATTACAGGTGTATCACGCGAATATACAGACTATATCGACAGCTATGGGCGCCGCTCTCAACATGTCTCTGAATCTACTCACCTATTTGATCACGAAAGCGGACAAACTGTTCCCAGATGTTCAGCTAACAAAGTGAGTTAACTCCCTAATATTTCTGCATCAGATTCTACAACATGCTAGCATATTGTTCGCTTCCTAATTTCTTTTTTAATTTCAAAATATAGCTATAATATACTACAACTTTTCAAATGGGACGGAGGACGTCGGGCGCTTGCCTAAGTCGGTTGAGTTACAGATATCGCATTAAAATGCAGCGATATTAACATGTATCATTCTATTTATGCGTATGTAAACTCTGTGAATGTTAAGTATTGTATACATCTGTATACGTAAATACTTACTGGTTTCAGCATGAATGGGTCGGCTCGTCCGGGGTAGTACCACCCTCTCACAGAAAACCGACGTGAAGTAACAGTGCTTGCATTGTTGCGTAGGGGAAGGAGAGGGAGCGGAGGGGAGGTGGGCCTCCGGCGCTCTCACTGACCGAACGAAACGCAACAATGCAAGCACTGTTACTTCACGTCGGTTTTCTGTGAGAGGGTGGTACTACCCCGGACGAGCCGACCCATTCATGCTGGCAACGCACTTGCGACTCCTCTGGTGTCGTTAGTGTCCATGGACGGTGGCGATCACATAACATCAGGTGACCCACCTGTTTGTTTGCCACCTATGACATAAAAAAAAAATAAGTATACGTCTCACTAGATATATTAATAGAAAGTAGTAAAAAACAAGAATTCTGAAAACACCTATTTTCTAATACATAGAGAGTAAGACTAGATAAATAAACATCATTAAAAAAATGACATGTTCGCATTCACATCTACTAGAAGTGGAATTAGGCTGAATATTAACTAATCTCAGAACCTCGTTTTCCTTTCGTTGACCATTCCATTGTAATATGCGCGAACTGATAACATTTGAGGTAATATCCCATGGCTGTATAGCATTGGAATCATTATTATTTTTATTTTTATGTCATTAGGAGGCAAACGAACAGGTGGGTCACCAGATGTTAAGTGATCACCACCATCCATAGATACTAACAACACCAAAGGAGTCGAAAGTGCGTTGCCAGCCTGTTTATGGGGGAGGAGGGAGTGGTTTTTTTGGGAAAGAGGAAAGGGAGTGGGCCTATTCCATATACTTCGATATATAATTTTTTGGTTGGAGATTCATACGAAATACTTTTTCTTATCTCAACACTACATAATTCTGTAATTAATATATGAAACAAATTTATCTTCTAACTAGTGACTAGTTTTAATGTTATCAAATTTTAAAAAAATGATATTATTTTTGAAGTGAAACTTCTAATGCGACTTCGAACAAGGTTGCGTTAAACGTTTAACGCCACCATGGAGGGGGTATGAAAGCACTGCTGCGTTAAACGTTCAACGCTCCTGGGGAGGGGGAATAGAAAGAGACAAAGCGAGAAAAATAATCAAACATTTCGTATCTTACTTTAGTTATCATAATCCAATTGTAAATGTTATAGATTTGGATATATCTCCACTCGAAAATGATAATTAAAAGATGCGATCAATTGTGAATTGTAAGCAACGTTAATAAAGTTTCTCTTAAAGAAACAATATGATTTCATTAAAAATCAATTTCTACCCCTTCCTATTTTCATTTCCACATTACGAAGTTTCACTTCTTCCGCGCGTACGGACTCCTCGCACTATTTTTTTTTCATACCATCGACGATTTGAATATTTATAAGTTTCTTTATTCGTCATATATAATCTACATTGTAAAATTTTCAATACAGTTTTTACTATACATAAAAAAATCATAAAGAAACACGAGTGGTGTAGCTGGTAGAACCACGCTGAAGCTACTACTGGTTTCAGCATGAATGGGTCGGCTCGTCCGGGGTACTACTACCCTCTTATAGAAACACCGACGTGAAGTAACAGTGCTTGCGTTGTTGCGTTTCGTTCGGTCAGTGAGAACGCCGGAGGCCCACCTCCTCTCTCCTCTCTCCCCCTCCCTTCTCCTTCCCTTCTCCCAAACAGAGGCTGGCAACGCACTTGCAACTCTTCTGGTGTTGCAAGTGTCTATGGACGATAGTGATCACGTAACATCAGGTGACCCACATGTTCGTATGCCTCCTATGATATATAACAATAAAAAAAAACGAGTCGTGACATTTCAAAATGAGCTTAATTCAATTTCAGTCGCTTCAAGTCGTTTCAAGATCTTCAAATGTTGTACATGGAAGATATGAAAACCATAAAAAAAAAACTAAACCTTATGGACGACGAAATTTGAACTTCTCTCTCGGTGTACAAAAACTAGAAATCTTAAAAAATTTAACATGTATTATGTATTAAAATTGGATTTAACTTATTTTAAAACTACCGGACCCCGCGGACGTTGTCCCGCTTTGATAATAAAATAAACCGTGACAAATTATATACCTAAGTCTTCCTCATGAATTACTTTATCTACTGGTGAAGTCCGCATGAAAATCCGTTCAGTAGTTTTTGAGTTTATCGCGAACGAGGCCGACGTGGCAGAGGACTTTGTTTTATACTATGTAATAATGATATATTAATACGCAAGGAAACTCTTTTCGGAGTTTTTGGTAGGATTTTGGAATGTCATTTAGTAGATTTTATATTTTTCATAATCTTGTGTTATTTGGCTATATATTATATAATGTTGGTGGTGTTTTACGTAATATAGTTTGGTTATTGTGCATAAGTGAAATGGATCGGAAATATTACCACGAAGAAGATTCTAGAGAAAGTTCTAACAAGAGGGCAACCATCTTGTTAGTTCATTGAAATGATCGCAAGAAACTTATAACATCATTACCTACTGGACAATGGCATTAATAATCTACTAGAAGATTGGTTGCCTAAAAAAAAAGCTTCAGCTCCATCTATCTATATAAATATATATACATAAGTATATATATTAATTTTTAACAAATATTAAAATTTACTAGTGGGCGTCCAGTGGTCGACATTCGACCATAGTTCATTGATTTTTTAAAGGGATAAATATTATAATTATAGTTGTATGTTATAATAGCATTGTTGAATGTAGAATGAAAAAGGGTAATTGGAACGTAAGAGTAAAATAATACATACAGTCGAGCATTGCAACCTCCTTCACAACGTTTTTTGAAGTCCTTTATTGACAGATGTCAAAATGTATTTTTTATTTACATGTGTGTATATGTTGTGTAAAATTGAAGCAGTAGTGTGAGTAATGCGTATTTTTATTAATTTAATGTACTTCTAATGCATTTTATATAAAATAAATAGCTTTCTGAACTTCTCCTCCATATAAACTTTAACTATGCCAAGTTTCACGTTCATCCGTTTGCCCAATTCCGTTAAAAAGGGGTACAAAGATTAGGCTTCACGTATATATGATATATGATTATGGGTTTTCATTGATAATATAAAATGTAACTCTCTCTCTTTCTATCTTCACTAACTTATATCTCCCCTCAACTTCCGTTCGCCTCGCCCGATCACACGTTCTCGTAACGCTCTCGTCACGCATTCACCAGCTTACTCCCCAAGTCAAGCGTAGGTAAAGAAGATATACTTTAAAAAAAAACTTCACTCTTTGTTACGGTGTTCCAATTTCGACCATTGGATGATTATTAGTTTAAATGTTATTTATCGATTTGTATACTAAAAGTTTTACGCCTGGAATTGGAGAATGCTGAATATCTGCAACTGAAATCATTGTTGCAAGCGAAGATCAATTCTGAACAGTTCGAAATCGTCAAACTGAGGAGTCATGTCGCGTTAAAGAATAAACAGGAGAGCAGTTTACAGAACAATAAGGATAATAAAGATTTATATACGACAGAAGAGCAGGAATTGAAGCAGAGGCTGATAAAAGAGAATGCACTGTTGGAGCAAAAAAGACTGAATCTGATAAATCAAATATTTCAAGAGAGAGTCGCGTGTATACAGTTGAAGATTGAGTTGGCTATGAAGGAAATCCTATCAAAATCGTAAAGAGACTCAAAGATTTTGCGAACTCAAATTGCAATGCAAAATATGTACATCTGTTAATATAGATGCTATAGCAAAAATAATAAAGCAGATGGAGTCATTCATGTATAGAGACATCATTTTGAAGTAACTGAACTAAGATACTGAACTGAAATGAGATATTTTAAATACGCGTCCCCATTCGATATACCATTTCAGAAATTCAAAATGTAGACTCTTATAAAGCTGAAAATATACTACAATTTTATATTCTCATTTCCTTCTAATCCTACATGAGACGGAACCCATTGCAATCTTAAACGCATAAAAGAGCTATGAATTTTCAAGATCTCTCGAAGTATTGCATAGGCTATCGAAAATCCTCTGTGACCAGAGGCACAACGAGCCAAATGCTGAAGAGCACTCTTGCTATCCGTTAAGATAACAATATTTTGATGCATTGATCTTATACCATGCTTAATAGCTTCCAAAATTGCAAATAGTTCCAGTGTCATAATAGATACATTTGTTTTTACATTATAGAGGCCAGCACTGTCTGTGTCTGGTTCATAATATGCAGCACTCTGACCCTTACAAGTTTTTGCACCATCTGTATATATTTCCATCCATTCATTATATTTCTCCATAAGTTCTTTTGTTACTTCATATTTTAGAGTACTTACATTAAGTGTATGTTTTGGTCCTGTAACACTATCTAGATTTAATTTAATTATATCATTTATATCTATATAAGTAGGCCAAACATCTAGAGAAAATATTGAAATAGGGTAACTCGAATGAATATGAATATTTTCTTTATGTATCTCATTATAAGCAATTGTCAGCAAAGGTTTTTTTTTTCTAATCCAGTAGGAATTATTACACAAAGTATTGAGCTTATCTAGAAGTAAAACTATTTGGTTGTTTGTCCATGAATGTGCTTTTAGACAAAATTTTTGAGCAAGGTAACATCTTATATAAAGGGGTGGTATACATAATTCGCTCTCCATAACATGAATTGGTGAGCTTTTAATAAATCCACCAATGATCCTTAGGGCTTGATTCTGACTGATTCTGATTTTGTCTAACTTAGATACATGGGTCTTTGCACTGTTGTCATATAATACACAGCCATAATGTTTATCTGCAATAAAATTGATGTAACTCAAAATATACCAATTTCGAAACAAATAATTTTTAATTTTCAAATTTGTTACGTGCTATCACTCATTTTTAAAACATTGTTAGTAGTGCCAGTATGATATATGAGTTTTGATTGAACATAAATAAAGGTGTCCTTATTACTTTTCATACATTTAAATTGAAAAATGTAATTATTTTTACAAAGAGGCGTCATTTTCTTAACATGTTTTAGTAATTTATGTACAATTTTTAATATCATTTTCAGAGAAAATTACGATCGGTTCAAAAATCAGTGGATCCGAACACTTTTTCCACACAACAGCTGTCCGTAGACGAAAAATTAACCGAAGACGAATTCGTACCAAGAATTTCACAACAGAATGAAACGTCCACTTCACATGATACAGAAACTAAAGTCACAAACGTTGATGCCTTCGATACGAAGCAATCCCCTAATGAAGATGCCTCTTTCGATGCTGAATTTGAAGATAATTTCGATTTCAAACCCGATGTACAATCACCTAAAGACGAGATACCTCCAGCCGAACCTGTAAAAGAGAAACCGAAGCTAACAGAGAAGGAACTAAAAGTTTTACGCCTGGAATTGGAGAATGCTGAATATCTGCAACTGAAATCATTGTTGCAAGCGAAGATCAATTCTGAACAGTTCGAAATCGTCAAACTGAGGAGTCATGTCGCGTTAAAGAATAAACAGGAGAGCAGTTTACAGAACAATAAGGATAATAAAGATTTATATACGACAGAAGAGCAGGAATTGAAGCAGAGGCTGATAAAAGAGAACGCACTGTTGGAGCAAAAAAGACTGAATCTGATAAACCAAATATTTCAAGAGAGAGTCGCGTGTATACAGTTGAAGATTGAGTTGGCTATGAAGGAAATCCTATCAAAATCGTAAATAGACTCAAAGATTTTGCGAACTCAAATTCCAATACAAAATATGAACATCTGCTAATATAGATGCTATAGAAGAAATAATAAAGCAGATGGAGTCATTCATGTATAGAGACATCATTTTGAAGTAACTGAACTAAGATACTGAACTGAAATGAGATATTTTAAATACGCGTCCCCATTCGATATACCATTTCAGAAATTCAAAATGTAGACTCTTATAAAGCTGAAAATATACTACAATTTTATATTACATAACTATTAGAAAGTTTACTCATTTTCACAAATATCAACATAGATGTCGCTAAACTACAGTCGAATTGTTACGACGTTGTTAGAACTAAAATTCCTAATGGTATTGAAATCGACACGAATGGATGTATAAATGTTTACACGTGTTAAAAGAAACTGCATACAATAAGTGTCACTAGATGGCGCTAAAATTATATTTGTACAACGTTGGGAATAACATTCTGGAACTTTGTAATCCTATGAAGGCTAGATATAGGTTTGCCTATGTAAATGGGATTCTCTACTGAAAAGTGTCTACCAAGATATATGAAATTGATGTAAAAATGGCTCTAATGTACCAATAAGGTATGAAGTTAATGGTATATGAACAAAATAACCATCATAATTGCACTATATAGATTTTTTTTAACAACTATGAATGTGTAGTCGGTTATGCTTATCTTTAAGTAGTCCGGTGAAGCTGTTAAGACCTTGTAAAAAACTTACCTTTACTCTACTATATGTAATTGCTAAGAACTATTTAAAGAAAAGAATGTAGTTTATAATAAATAGTATTTAATATTTTTCAAAATTAAATACGAGACGAATTTTTCAATAAGTAAATTTTCTATTCACTAAATTTTGAGAAAAAGTAACATAAAACCATTCGAAATGTATAATGAATTTAATATTTTATACCAAATAGTGAACTTTTTTACTTCTGTTTGAGGTAAGATTTTCTAACTGTCTACAACTACAATGTTATTATGATAATTTAATAAGTAGAAGTATCATTCGTATAAAATTCATTACTTACCAAATATTTAAGCCTTTTTTTGATATAAAACAGCTTTATATTATGAAATTAATTTTTATTTAAAGCTTTGCTTATGTAAAATGTCAAGTCATTAAATGGTGGATTCCCGTAATTCTTGGAAGCTGAAACTAGTTTTGTGACAAAATTCTAAACTCTCATAAATATTGGAATAGTCAGATATTTGGAAAAGGCTACGTGAAGTAACAGTGCTTGCATTGTTGCGTTTCGTTTGGTCAGTGAGAGCGTCGGAAGCCCACCTCCCCTTCCACTTTCCCTTCCCCCAAATACAAGCTGGCAATGCACTTGCGACTCCCCTGGTGTCGCAAGTGTCTACGGTGGTGATCACTTACCATCAGGTGACCCGCCTGTTCGTTTGCCTTTTTTTTATGGAATAGGTGGCAAACGAACACGTGGGTCACGTGATGTTAAGTGATCACCACCGTCCATAGACACTTGCAACACCAGAGGAGTCGCAAGTGCGTTTGCCACCCTTTGGGGGGAAGGGTTAGGGCAGCGAGTGGGAGAGGAGCGAGGAGATGGGAGGGATGATATAAAAAAAGGCATTACATCTATAGTATAGTGATAGAAATGTTGAAAACGTCGGAAATTCGTCATAACTGTTCTTAATAATTGTTTTTTTAGTTGCATTTGGTTTACAAATCACCTTGCAGATTTTTGTCTTAACTACAAGTATAAATTCAATGAGTAGGGGATATACAGTCTTTTGTAGACATTTATGTGTAAATATATAAATAATAATCGAATAAAGTATGTACCATAGTTATTATTTGTTTATATTTATTTGGATAATAAAATGGTTATATCTATGAAACAATTTTATGTTTTATTGCACTTTTTTTATACATATATTTATTCATTATCTACGTCTACTAGGTTGTAGAGCCACGCTGAAGCTATTACTGGTTTCAGCATGAATGGGTCGGCTCGCCCGGGGTACTACCACAGTAACAGTGCTTGCATTGTTGCGTTTCGTTCGGTCAGTGAGAGCGCCGGAGGCCAACTTCCCTTCCATCTCTCTCCTCTCCCACTCCCTTCCCTGAATACAGGCTGGCAACGCACTTTCGACTCCCCTGGTGTTGTTAGTGTCTATGGACGGTGGTGACCACTTAACATCAGGTGACCCATTTGTTCGTTTGCCTGCTATGACATAAAAAAAGTCAGTCCATGTCATAATTGACCGCTTTGAATATCGATGCGCAGAACACAGTTTTACGTAAAAATATATATTACCAAGGCTTTCTTGTGGGGCACAGGGAATTACGAAAAGATCGAAAAATTGCCATATAAACTAAAAAAAAAATTTAAGAGTGAAAAAAAGTCTTGGCAACATTTACAAAAATTTTTAGATATTTTTTAATAGGTCAAATTTATCCAAATAAAAAATCTAATCTATATATCTCGAATAGTTATCGCGTCGGACAGAGGTTTATCTCTATAGTAGAAGGCGTAAATAAAATAAATTTATAATTTTCGAAACTTAACGTGCCCCAAAAAGAAGTGACAGAAAAGGCCTAGGTTATAATACAGTATATGTACAACAATGAGACAATTTAAGGATAAACAAATGTCCATTTTAAATTACTATACTAATATTTTAACCTTGTATTGTATTCAATTCGTGATTATATTATGCGTAAGTAGAAAATCGTGGCCTTACTCAGATCGGCCAAAAAAAAACGAGGTTTGTAGCTTTAAGTCGTCTCACCAAATAAAAAAAACCTATGCTGTCTGACAGTGTAAATATTATACAAGAAAGTTAAATTACTGTATCTTTGTTTTCTTCAAAAACGGATCGAGTTATAATGGGTAAATTATAACGAATATTAAAGGCTATTATAACAAAG
The DNA here is from genome assembly GCA_015888305.1 of Antheraea pernyi. Classification (NCBI taxonomy): domain Eukaryota; kingdom Metazoa; phylum Arthropoda; class Insecta; order Lepidoptera; family Saturniidae; genus Antheraea; species Antheraea pernyi. Next base: position 25,954 of record MU160566.1, on the reverse strand, counting down.
AACCATTATAGCCTCAAGTATTTAAGTGACCGCAATAAAAAGTTACTAGTCTAATTCACTGAGCGATTACCAAAACTTGCACTAGGTATTTTAAGTGTAAACAATAAATAAATCGAATAATCGAAGCGTTTCAGCTACCAAATTGAATTTACTGTGGATTTCAAATTGAATTGTATTGGACGTGACTTAACCGAATTCATTTTACTTAAAATGACTAAAATTAAAATTTTATAGATATCAAATATATTTTAGTGACATCTAGCGTGAAAATATAGTACTACTTCAATTTATGTAAAAATGATCAACAGTTTTGAAGACATTGTGAGATTTAACATTTTGAGAACTTTTATTCTTTGAACTTGTACCTAATTTTAGCTTAGATATATGATAAAAACGAAGCTTTTATACTCGTCAGCGATCATAGAAAATTAAAAATCATAACCGTTATACGTATCGTGTGGTAAATCCAGAAGTGTCTACGTTATTCGTGGTTATTTAAAATTATACTTTATCTCTACTGATATAGATTATAGGTATATATATGTTAGACATTCATAAATGACATCATCAGAAATGCATGATTTGTGAAATTCTTGCACGTCTTGTTCGTATGACGTCATCCTCATATACTTATAAATTTCGAAATCATTAAAACAAAAATTTCAATTATCTTTTTTTTATAAAATTTTACGTTTCAGATTTTCGTGACTCTTGAAATTTTACAATTTTCAATACTTTACATTCACGCTCGTGACGCCACGACGCTTAAAACTTCTTGTAAATTTACATTCACACAGGTGACGACACACGCTTCAAACTCCTTGTAAATTTACATTCTCACAGGTGACGTCACACGCCTCAAACAAACTCCTTGTAACATATTGTTAACCCTCTCCCGCCCCGTAACGTGTGACTTAATTTATGAATCACTAAAAATATATAAACTCCAGATTACTAGTAGGTAACCTTCGTATGAAATGATATTTTGAGTTAAAAATAACACATTTAAAAGTTACCTACATAGTTACATTCACTTATAAATCTTGATTTTAATTATTTACTGCAATGCGTCATTAAGCAGTACTAATTAACTTCAAAGGTCAACTTTCAACTACGCAAAAATATTTCAATGACTTTTGTTGGACAAAAAAAATGTTAACAGCAAATGTTTGCTGAACTATTAGACAGGATAAAATATAAAATGATTTGAAAGGAATTAAACATTGAAAGGTGGAATATCACATTACAAGGTACATATTGAGGTTAAATTATTTATAGGAAAATTTATCAAAGCAAACCAGGATTATAATTGCATAACCACAAATACTGTGTTATCATTATATTATCACTATAAGAACTCGTTATCACAATAATTTACTGATACGTTTCTTGTAATAATAAATTCACTACCGCACCGCTTAAGGACAAATTGTGATTATTTTAATAAATTTTAATTTATAGGGATCTGTTTCAGTTGAATTATTTTAATGAAGACATATCAAAAACTATAGTTATTGAGATTATTTCCTGCAATCGGGGCCATCTTAAACAATATCTGGCGAAAAAGCCCGTCGTAGTGATCCGCTTCTGCGGGTCGCGTTTCGGGATCAGCCTGTGCATATCCTGCTCTTTGCAGACCGGCATGACAGCGGCGACCGGCGATGGATAGTGTGTCCCTCGGTGGTCGCCATTGTTTTTTTATTGTACTGTGCTTACCATCAGGCATAGTGCTGTCATTTTGCCGTGCTAATTTAAAATAACAAAACTTGAGCACCCTGATGCAACAGTCACCTTTTTCCCTCGTCATTATTGATAAAAAAAACAATGTCTCTTTATTTATTTCGTTTATCTATTTTCCGAAAACGGATACAAATAGTTATACACGAAATGCAAGTTTTTGAGGTAGCATTTTTTTTATTACGTTTTTTCGTTACGGAATACCTAACCCGTGTACCCACCCGCCACGGGTTATGTTGGACTAAACCGACTTAAACACCGAGCGTAGCGTCCCACGCGCTGGGCGCCAGGAACAGAAACAGCCTACGCATGCTTCCGTATTCAAGAGCTGACCTCCGGGAAGAACTCCCATCTGATGCGAGCCCGTTCTTGTTCTATACCATGATGATCAAAGGAATACCAGAAACGATGCTTGACCGAAATTATCCGTCTTACACCAAGAAGAGTTTCCATAACTTCGCACTGCTTAATTATGACATATATTTTAACATCGAATTATATAACATACTAGCTGTTACCCTCGGCTCCGCACGCGTTTGTATTTTAAATGTAGTCAAGAAATGTAAAATTGTGAGTAGGTGTGCATATTAGAATAAACATTTTGAATAGCAACACAAAATAAACTTTGAAAATGTTTGCGATAGAAACTTACCACGTTACCATAGCAACGTATATAATACTAACGCTAACATACAGCTAAAGCTCTCAAAAGGAAAAAAAGCACGATTTTGAAACATAGTTCATTAGCGCTCCGCTCCTATTGGTATTAGCGTGATGATATATAGCCTAAAGCCTTCCTCGAAAGCCTATGTAAACCGAAAGAATATTTCAAATCGGACCGATAGTTCCTGAGATTAGCGCGTTCAACCATACAAACAAACAAACTCTTCAGCTTTATATATTAGTATAGATTTATAATGTTCAAGTTTATCGATATATATTGGGGTGTAACTGACAGTAAATATTTTTTATTGTCTAAAAAACTGTTCATCAACATGGTGTTCCGCTTACGCCCAAAGACTACGCTCCCGGGTAAATACTTATCTGCCTACAATCGTAGAATTAATCAGCCTTTGATACAAAAAAATATAAATGCAATAATATTGAAGTCTCATTGTGTTACGTTATAGTATTCTAGGTACCGTCTCTAAAATATTATTGATTGTAAAATGTCTGTAAAACCGCAAGACAACTTGAGTACAATGTTTGCTGCACCTATATTTTGCAATTCCACCTGAGTATTAACATTATCTTAGCGTTAGTCATACATACATGAACACGTAACGCTATACGAAAAATAAACAAAAATGAAACAGTCTATCCGTAGAAGATACACAATACCTACATTTATTATATAGAGATAATATTTATATTCTCTAAAATTTGAATATGAATTTTCATTTAAAAAATAATTAATGTGTGGTATGAATGAAATCGATGATCTAACATGTATAAATACTAGATATGACACCATTTTTCGCATCTCATTAACCTGTGAGAATTGCAACATTCCACAAACACTGTCTGTATTACGTTTTATTTTAAATACAGTGAATCCATGAATCAATAAAACTTTGTACTAGGCATTTTATTTAACGAATCTATTCATTAAATTGCAAGTAATAATATACGAAGGAGTTTAATGAAAAAAATGTAACAGTGAAATTATTTGACAACCAAAGTATTTATTTTTATTTACGAAATCGTGGAAGCTATTTCAGAAATCGCTGCATTAGTAGGTACATTACTGGCAGAAACGCAATACTAAAGTATAGTTAAACTGTCTGATACCCACGACTTCTGCAAACGTTTATTATCCCACAGAGTACGTTATATAAATATTATCCTAACGATACATGTAAACTTATTAATACAGAGGTAAAGTTTGTGACGTTGTAGAGGATAATCTCAGGAACTACTGGTCCGATTTGAAAAATTCTTTCGGTTTTATATAGCCCATTTATCGAGGACGGTTATAGGTTATATATAACGCTAAGACAAATAGGAGCGGAGCACTAATGAAGAATGTTTCAAAACCTGGTTTTTTCCTCTTGAGAGCTTGCGTTGCGTGTTAGCGTTAACCCACAGTAATTCCACCACGCGGACGAAGTCGCGGGCAGAGGCTAGTTTTATATATAGAGGATAAAACATAAACACAACGCTTGCGATACTTCTACACCGCAAAATAGAAATGGCTGAATGCGTAGTGCATAAAAATAATAATTCTAACTTTACTTTAGACTAAAACAGACCCTTTGATGGTGGTAGAGCCACACTGAAACTATTACTGGTTTCAGCATGAATGGGTCGGCTCGTTTTTGCGTCAAAGCTTTGATCGAAAATCAAGTTTGATATGGCCGTGACACTAGATCGACGCGGTATCGAGTTCACAGTACACAGTAGTTATATACTGTACATCCAATTCATAAAATTTTAGTAATAAACCTTTCAGTAAATATTTTTAGTAAATTCATCTGTTTTTTATTGTTTTATGACCCGTGCTTCATACTTGCTACATACTTCATCCATGTTATTACGTAAAGATGAAGAGACTGAAGTGAATGTCCGACTCACTATGTTAAGTCTATCTAACTCGCGAATTACACTTACGTTAATACTAGTTTAAGCACGCGATTACGCTCACGTTAAGGTAAATTTGACATATATCTCAGAAATAGTAGTTTTTTTTCTCGATGCCGAGTACCCTATATCTTGATACAAGTATTGTCAAGTCATTATGTATGCAAGATTACATGATAATCGGTAAAAAAAGCGTAATAAACAAACTCACTTTCGCATTTATAACATTAGTTGCGATTAACAACCGACCGCGACTTCAAACGCCTTAAATTACAATATATAATAAACTAGCGGGCCCGGGGGTCGTTGTCCTGCCTTGATAATTAAAAAAAATCCTAAAAGTCAACCACAGCGCCCTCTAACGGGTCCAATTGTGATTCTAAAGCATTCTCGGATCCACTCGAACTCGCACACAAAATTTCATCAAAATCGGTCCAACCGTTTAGGAAGATTTCAGTGACGTACACACTTACAGAAGAAATTTATATGTAAAGAGAAAATCATTACATAAAAACTGTAACATAGCAAGTTAAAGTAAAATGGGTAAGATAAAAAGCTTCATGTAAGAATACTTATTAGGGTGGGTCGAGTGCTTACTAAATCTGAGCTCTTAATATTTACGGGAAGATTACGCTCATCATAGTTGTTGAAACATATATGTGTACCAAGCATACATACCTCAACAACTCTTATATATATTTCGTATCGGATAACATTCTAAGCTATTTCAGTTTGATAAGGGAAAGAATAAAACCCTTCCACTTGCATGTGTAAGCGTGTATGCGCGCACGTGTGTGGAGGTGATATGTGTAATGTTGTCGCAGTGATGTAAGATTTTGTGTCACTGTATCGCGCGAGGTGACTAATCTCATTTTTGGATTGCATAATGCTTAGTACAATTTAATCATATCGCTGGTAAAAATCATGGTATGAAATTGATAATAATAAGGACATCTGATTAAAAATAATTCACCGGTTTCCTTCCATTAGCACAAGATCAGCATAATATTCCTTTAGTCGGAGTGCAGGAGGGATAACGTTGCGAAATTGCAAGCTGAAGGTAAGTGCGGACGTCACCGGGAGCTAATAATGAAGAGGACGCGTGCATGACACGTGCAAATAATGGGTTGTAGATAAGATAGGGCGACTCTGCTCATAATAATAATACCACAGACCTAACATTGGTGTTATGTGGGTGTTAGCTAGTTCCGCTTGTGTGTTATACAAAATGTTTGCTCAGATACTGTTTTCTAATAAAGCTTTTAAAAACATTGCATGATTTATTTTATACCTAAATGTTTATTGCAAACAGTTAGCATCTGCCCATTCTTTTACACAGGCGAGGTCTTCATTCATTCTATGTGCTGCTACCATGGTATCACACATGGATGATATGACACTCACAAATAACGTGGCTTTCTATTGGTAAAAGAATTTTCAAAATCGGTTGACTAGTTCCTGAGATTACCTCCTACAACGTCACAAACTTTACGTGTTTATAATATTAGTATAGATGAAGCTATCGTGATATTTTCTCTTTTGATAAAGATCAAGTGTCTGAGAAGTACGACTAAAAATTATTCAAATCTATCCATTCGCTTTTGAGTGATGCGCACGCAACGCCAAACCTCTACCATTTTATTTATATAGTTAATATTAGTGGCGAAGCGCATCTTCTACTCTGAACTGGAGGAGGGCAAGCGGAATCATGGTGGTCCCCTCCTCCGGTACAAGGATGTCCAAAAGCGGCACATGAAGAGATGCAATATAGAGCCCTCTTGTTGGGAACGTTTGGCAGCACAACGGCCAGAATGGCGCAGAATGGTGAACAGCCAAGTACGCGAGTTCGAGGCTCAGCGTAAAGCTGACCTTGATACCAAACGCGACCAGTTAAA
>MU160566.1:8456-19448 GCA_015888305.1 Antheraea pernyi | reverse complement strand
GTGTCTGTACTGTTTTGATTTTTGTTAGAAAAATTATTGCCTCTGTCTACGAGTAAGTAATAAAATACATTTCAATCAATTTCAGAAATGTCTGTCTGTCTATCTGTCTGTTTGTATAAACACGCATCGCTGCTAAATTACGTTTATTTATATCAACAAAATCATAAAGCATATCTTCGAGTAACGTTTAGTTTTTGTTTCATTAAAATTGGTTCAGTCTATCGAAAGTTATTGTAATTTTAATGACGACGTGACTTAAGTACGAGTGAAAAGTAGATAAGTAAATGGACTTAATACTTTGAGATGACTTTATTAATCGCTGTTTTTTAACTAAATTTTCATGCGGACGAAGCCTCGGACATAGTTAGTATAAAATAAATTCCGTAATAGAGACACGTCACATTGCAAACAGCGTGCGGACGGGAACATCCGCTATAGACCCTCATTGTTAATAACTCCAGTAAAAAGATAATGGCTAGCCCAGTTATTCAGTTGCAATCAAAACACTAATACAATATAGATTCACAAAAGCGTGCACGTAGGCGTGAAATGCGAGGCACGGTCAAATGGTCTAAGGCCAAACCTCAAATCTGTATGCAAATGAACACGAATGAGATCACGCGAGCATTGTCGATTGTGTGTATACGGGAGTATCTTTCGTCATTTTTACTCATCTTTATCGGGCTTAGTTGGTTACAAAGTTATTCACATGTGGGTTCATGGCCACTAACAATTCGCGATAAGTCATTCCGTTGAATTTGCTTTGCATATGTTAAGTCCATACGTTTAAATATTTAAAAATTTCTAACAAGAGAATATACTTTGAAATATCTGAATTTTTAGACGTCCTCTTCCCGTTCGCTTCGTCACGCTATGTCCCATTTTCTACAACCCCTTTAATTAATATTGCGTCGTGAATGAAAAAAGAAGGAAGGGGGGATTCCGTTTTGTACAAGTATACAAATAAAATATTGTTATATTTACAAATATGAAACGAATGACTTTCTGTCTTCTTCTTTCTAGTGTTTACTCGACGACGGCCCGGTGTTTAGCATCGTTTTATTCTCCTTTATATCCGTCTTTCCTTCCTTCCTTTTTACCACGTCCGGCCACCGTTTTTTAGGCCTTAGTCCTTGTACGGTGATGTTGAGACATGTATTTTCGAATTACTTTCTATCGTGACAAGCAAATGAAATTAAAAGAATCGAGAGAAAAATTTGCAAAGTTGTTTGATGACCTGCGAGTGTAATGTTTCCTATGATACCCGACTTCCCCTTGTCAAAGTGACACCCCTCCACCCAAAAATGTGAATTTTGTTAACGGTCTTTGGAATGACTGTTAGTATATCTAAGATCGATAAACTTCGCAACAGATTGACTGATCACCATGCAATTTCGCACACGAAGGAGAAGATTTATATGCAACCATTTTAACGTAACCCACCTTCAGATGCCACTGCAAAGCGTCAATTTCTATACTATATGGGCGACCACTATGAAAATAAGTTCGCGTACATAATAAACAAAATATTTTCGCGCTAGTCATTTTGCCAATAGAGGGCGTTGCATTCATAGCAAGAAACGATAACAAATGCAGTGCAAAATTTTGGTAGGTGGTAGAGCCGCGCTGAAGTTATTACTGGTTTCAACATGAATGGGTTGGCTCGCTCGAGATGCTACCACCCGACTCACAGAAACACCCACGTGAAGTAAAAGTGCTTACATTGTTGCGTTTCGTTGAGTCAGTGAGAGCGCCGGAGGACCACCTCCCCCATAAACACAGGCTGGCAACGCACTTGCGACTCCCCTGGTGTTGCTAATGTCTATCGACGGCGGTGATCACTTAACATCAGATGACACACCTGTTCGTTTGCCTCCTATGACATAAAAAAGTAGGTGCATAGCTACTACCTATATTATAAAATTGAAATCGTAAACCAATAATTAATCATTTGCAACATTTTAAATAATATAAATGTTTGATTAGAAAGAAAGAAAGAAATATTTTATTCATAATGCATTATTTAAAAATTACGAAATAGAATCCAGCTCAGCATAAGCTAAAGTGTTAAGAAACACTTAGCGCTGATTGTCAGCTGGAAGCCAGTGTAAGTCGCGGAGCGATATCAATTAAAATTATGAAATATAATATATATAGCGAAAACAAGTAACGTAAATAATACTATTGTGCATATTGTATACAGGGGAAATAAATAAAAAAACTGTAGGATACATAAAACAACATAGAAGAGAAGCAATTGCAGGTGTACTTTTTTTATTTTATTTACCATTACCATCTTCCAATGCCGTAATGTTTTTTTTAAATAAAAGTGTATTGAAATCCCAGCCAGTACAATTATTATTACTCTACGGCACTACTGCTTTTATTTTTTTATTTGCCACCAACAGGAATGTTGTTTCATTAACTAAATACGTAATTAAATATCATTTACACGTAAGTCGTTTATTAAAACTCTTTAATACTACGAACTGTGATCAAAATATAAATTAGCTGCTTTAGACGAAATCAGCACCGTTACTAATGAGAGCAAACACCTTGATGATTCACAAGGTCAGTTCGGTTCCTAGTTTAAAACGAGACAGTAAATATGCAGTTAAAAGAAGTTGAACGAGGATTGTAAATACAGTTCATACTTTACTGGATCTACTATATATTGAACTACTTTTTTTTATATTATAGGAGGCAAGCGAACTTGTGGGTCACCTGATGTTAAGTGATCACCACCGTCCATAGACACTTGTAACACCAGGGGAGTCGCATGTGCGTTGCCAGCCTGTGTTTGTGGGAGGAAGGGAGAAGAGGAGGAAGGAGAAGGGAGGGGGAGAGGGGAGATGGACATCCGGCGCTCTCACTGACCGAACGAAACGCAACAATACAAGCACTGTTACTTCACGTCGGTTTTCTGTGAGAGGGTGGTACCTCGGGCGAGCTGACCCATTCATGCTGAAACCATGAGTAGCTTCAGCGTGGCTCTACCACCTACAAAAAGTATAAGATTGTATCTAATAATTGGCGTCAATAATATCTAAATAATTTAGTTACATTTTCGAAGTGAATTTTGAACATGAATTTTGAACATTTTCTTTTGGATTTATTGAGACGAAAAAGAGACAGCTATAAATGTATATATAAAGTTTTCGAATGGCTTCATCAATGAGATATCTATAAAAGTCGGTTCTACAGTTATCTGTCAACAAACAAATTTAAAGCGCCATCTGTTCGAGACTGATGTAACTTACAATTGATAACAATAATCAACATTGACAAACATTTAAATTGTAATTCAAAAATATTGAAATATTAATCGAAATATAAACTATCCCTGTTCTCTCATAAGTCCAACATATTTTTTCAAATAAAACAGCTAAACAGCGAATTCCAGAGTGTTGCTTTTATCTGGAAATATCGATAGCGAAAATTAGTACAATGACTTCATACATCCAGAATTAAAGGGAAAATGAATAAAAGAGTATTCCAAAAAAATCCTATAAAAATAAATTTACGACATCTCTTCTGTAATTTTTAATAGCATCAAACACTAACATATCGTGGGCGTTAGATATGGTTAATTAAAATAGCGTCAGCTTCGTACAACATTACAAGAATAGTCACGAGCCGTGTTGAAATATTTTACGTAAGATAACAATTTCAATAGTTTACGAACGTGATTGTACTCTGAATTTAATTGGCTACACTCAATAGCTTTAAGATGAATCATAGTATAAGACTTTAATTACCCTTTTCTATCTAGTATGACGAAGTAAATAAAATTGAATAAAAACGTATTACTAGATTTTTCGGCAAATGTATTATTCAGTAAAATTCAAGTTTTTTTTCTAAATATATTCAACTACGATAGTAACATATAAATTAGTATAGACATAGAAAGTAAACTCACAATATTAGTCACTATGTAGCTCCATAAATGACTTTCAGAACGTAACCAAGGAACACATTATCTAAACATGTTTAAAATATTGCGGTTATTCTTGTTTGTTCCAAATAATCTCCGGGAAACCTACTTACATTTAATCTTTTGTTAATCTGTCCTTCTTATTTCTTTAATATTAAAAATTACTTTCCTTTTTTTTATTCAATTTCCTTTTTGGCATTACAAAATTTTACGTAATATAGTTCGGTTATTGTGAACAAGTAAAGTGAGTGGGAAGTACTACGGAGCATGAATTCTAAAATGCCACAAAATCTCCTTGGAAAGAAATTCTAATAAGGAGACCAACATCTTGCTAGAACATTGAAATTATCACAAGACTCTTGTCATATTATCACCTACTCGACAATGGCAACTTAGTAATCTAGATGATCGGGTTCCAAAGAAAAGTACTGAAGAATGTTTTCCACTAATCATTTCAGTGTCGAGTAAAATGCACTTCCGAGATTTGCCCAGAAAGGGAATGATTTAAAATATGTAAGTATACATCTGTTTATTAAGCTAAGATATCTTTTCAATCAATAAACCATCATGCAGCGATGAATTTGCTGAAAAATACAATTTTGAATATATTACAAAAGATCTTAACTATTTTTTTACATTTATTAATTGACTATGTATTTTTATTTTTAATTAATCCACGTTTATTCGTATACGTACACTAATGATAGACTACATTTTTTGTTAAGACTGTATTCTAACATTATTTAAAAAGCAACAAGGAAATGTCAGTACATTTTTATTTCACATTATAAACTGTGCTGTTGCTTTTGGTCAATAAGAGATTAAGATAACTAAAATACGAATAAACATTGAATGCCAAATCTAAACTATTGACATAATCCTGGAGATTACCAGTTTTTGTGTAAATATTAATTATCTTATTAATAGAATTATCGAAAAAAATGTCTTTTTTTTGTTTTGTCCAGCAACTTTAATTTCAGTTAGTTTGACTTATAATATAGTAGATTATTTGACATCGAATATACTCAGTCAAATTTCGATTACTACGAATTAATAATAATGCGTTCTTGGCTTAAAAGATTAACATGCATTGAGTAGTGGTTGAATCTGCAATGTTTGTATTGATTGAGCACGCTTTTAATATTTAGTTACACTAGGCTTTAACACCTGATTAATTTTAGTTTTTTTTTATCTTTATTTTTGGCAATCAATCTTTTAGATTATTACTGCCATTGTCCAGTAGTTAATAACAGTATTACAAGTTCCCCCTCCACTCCAATTTTGGCAACCAGTCTTCTAGTAGACTATTACTGCCATTGTCAAGTGAGTATCGATATTACCAGTTTCTTTATAAAATTTCAATGAACTAACAAGATGGTAGCCATCTTGTTAGAACTTTCCATGGAGTTTTTGTGGCATGTCAGAATTCATGGTCTGTGGTATTATTTTCAATTCACTTCACTTATGCACAATAAACCAACTATATTACATAAAACACCACCAATTTTACCCAATATAGAATCAAGTAACACAAGATTATGAATAAATAATAAAATCCACTACATGACAGACCAAGATCATGGCAAAAACTCGTTAATTTTAGTTAATCACTTTGTTAAACTGCTACGGACATTTTGTACTCTATGGTTGGTAGAATGATTTTATTGTATCATGGAAATGTTGTTTTTGAGCTGTACATTTTGTTGGTACAAGATAAAAGCTTTTAGAAGTTAATTATCTTGTTCGTTCTATTCTGTACATTATATTTAAGCCATTAAGGGCACAGAAATAAACTATGACTGTTCCTTAATCGCTGGTCGCGTGAAATTGTTTAAAAGTTTTTATAATGAAAATATATTTCCCTGGATTACTTGTGAAGTGCTGATTATATTTTATATTAGTTTTTCAATCTTTAAAATTATATCTATAAAATATTAAATAATGTCATTACTGCTTAACCCCTAATAAAAATAATACTCTGTCATGTATTCTATTTGTTTGTATCATATCAAATTCGATTCAGCACTTTCGGAGATTAGTCCGGACAGATAACAGACTTTTCGATTTAATTTATGTGTATAGATAATGCGACTACCGCAAGCTATTATTAAAGTGTGACTGTAAGTATTTGTCCCATTATTTTTGACAATAGGTATGTAGGTATTGGCAACCTTTAGAAAGCTACGGGTTAAAATTAAGAATGTAAATATTGTTGACGAAGTCGCAGGCCGTATGTAATAGGTAGTTGAGAATAAAGGTATTTGGCCGTATAGTTGAGAATAAAAGTATTTGTTTATTAAATGTAATACTAAAGGTATATAACTAATAGTGATATCGTTATAATAGCGGCACGCTGAGGTGGCCGTATTGACACACATTACAATACTGAGGTGAAAAGCCGATTTATTTTCGACAAAAATATAATCAAACACTGCTTTTTTTTCTGCTTTGCTTTGCATTAAGCATTGAAGCGAGTTTGCTGGCAGTGGTAGTTATGCTGGCCAGTAACCTTATTTATCTATATAATCATATATAGGATATAGATATATAATTTCGAACATTGAAAAATATAACTGTCGAATTATGTATTATGTACACTAATAATTACAATCCATTAAGGAGTCTCTCAAACGGCGCAGTTTCTTATTAGTAAACAACAATTATTCGCGGGATAATATTAGATATACCTAGTAGTAGTTACATAGTTATATCATTACATATTATAAAACAAAATCCTTTGCCATGTCTGTCTTTCTGTCTGTATGTTCGCGATAAACTCAAAAACTACTAAACGGATTTACATGCGGTTAGTAGATAGACCTTCACGGGGAAGGTTTAGGTATATAATTTGTCAAGGATCTTTTTATTGTCAGGGTTCAACGTTCACAGAGCCCGCTATTAGTTATGTATATAATTTACAAACCTGTACTAAATTAATTTTGTTTTCTAAAATTGCACGTCACTACTGACGATAATGGTCAGACGATTTGCTCCTTTAAACGTAGTTATTAACTTATACGAATCTTCATAAGCGCACAAACGTCAAAACGGCCATCATAGCGTGCCGCTATTATAATGAAAAGTTTATGTATGAACTTCAGAAAAAAATTCGTGAATCAAATTAAAATTAGACGCGGGCGATTCCACAGACAACAGTTTATCTAAAGTCTATTCAGTTGCATCATACTAAATATATTTACAATTAATGTTATTTTACTTCTAGAGTTCCTGTAAATAATAATGCAATATATAATTTGTATTAATTCTGAGTACAATTAATCAAAAGTCAATCGTGATTTCTTGACTAAACATCCTTGTTAAAGATGAGATATGGATGATTATTATAGTTAATGTATGTAAATAAATAATATGTTTACACTTGTATTTATTGGCATTGGACGTTTTGTTAGTGGGTCTAAATGTTAAACTTTTTTGTGGTAAAAGCGGTATCAGTATGAAGTAGTTGTGACGCTGGTCTAATTTCTTTTTTTACTGCCAAACTAGCTAATTATCGCGATTTCGTCTGCGTTTTCTATTGTCTTAACAATATATTTTATGTACAGACGAAAAAATATAAGCACCACAGAAATATAAGCCAGAAAACACATCGCTTAACGCGCATTGCTTATAACAATCGTAGTTTCTTAAAACCTTAATAACTTTATGTTATATGAATATATTACAATAATTATCTTTTTAAATAAGGATCAAGCGTCTAAGAAATAAAAAAAATGATTGAAATTTATCCAATAGTTTTTGAGTAATGCGCTCACAACGCCAGATAAATTAAATGAATATGAATAAAAAGGACTAATTTCAAAAATTCTTTCAGTGTTAGATAGCTCATTTATCGAGGAAGGCTATAGGCTATATATTTTAGGCTGAGACTACAGAAGCAGAGCACTAATAAAGAATGTTTCAAAAGCGGTTTTTTTTTTCCTTTTGAGAGCTTCCACTGCGTGTTAGCAGAATATAGTATAATATAAAACAAGATTATTTATATTAATTGGTTTGACTTTGTTTTATACTATGTAATAATTATATAGATTTAAATAGGTCAATAATACATTTTCTTTAATTATATAAACACTGTGACTACGGGATTCGCGAGCATAAAGAGTAAATAGGAAAAAAATCTAAAGATCTCAAATAAAGTATTTTTGTGCAAATAAATTTATCAAAAATGAGTTGGGATACATTATTATAAAGTATGCCGTATTGTTGATAACTACGTATAACACCGTGTGTATAATTATTGGGTTTAATTTACTAAACGGTATGTCATTTTTAATTGCCAGTAAATACTCAGATAAGCTTTAGTCTCACGCATGTACACCATGAACCCCACCCGCTTCATTGGACATTAAAAAAATAGCAAAGGGTAAATCGAATCCAAAAAACTAATAGCCTAGTACCATATACGGAAAATTCCGCATTAAATGGTCATAGTCTTATTCCGTTAGGTTCAGTTTAGTTCAGTTTTATGGTGATAAAATTGTGTTTTTAGACTTAAAAACTTGATGTGACATTTTTTGACCGCCTGCCCTTTCAACGAGATTATGTAGAATTTTGCCGGATTCCACCTCTTCTTTTGAAGTTGCAGAATTAATGTACACTCCCTAATATTGCAACAGGCTAATTCCACAGGAAATATAATGTATGTAAGTACGTAAACATATCTCATTGTCGTTAGGGACCGTCCATAAATTACGTCACACGTTAAGGGGAGGGACGGGGTCGACGAAGTGTGACATTGTGTGACAAGGGGGTGGGAGGGGTCCTAAATTTTGTGACGTCACATTTCCAAATCTACGCGTTAAAACATGCATTTTGCACTATTAACGAAATACTCAATAACATTTGTACTCCTATGTGTATAAACATTAAGATTCAAATTGTTTTGTCGGCCTAGCGGTTATTTCTTTGTTTCTAATTCATTAGAGAATTGATTTTCGCGGATTAAACGATGTACTTTTTTTAGTTCTGGTATTTTATGTTTTTAACTTACGAAACAAATTTAAAATGAATAAAACGAGTGGTTTAGGTAAACTTTATCGTAAACTATATGAAGCTTACAATGTAGTCTATGTATGTGGTTAAAAAAAAAGAAAATGTAGAAGAAGAAGTTAGTAGCTTATGGGAAAGTTTGAAAAATGGTGACAATATGGAAGGTAAAGTGGAATCTAAGATCAAAGAATTGCGAATAAAAATTAGAAAACAGAAAGCGACACATGAATTTTTTGCGAAATTGCTATGTCGTCAACCCCAAGAATACAACTGGAGTCCGAGTACGTAAAATAAGTTCGAATTTTATTATAGTATTGCTAGGTCGTTCCGCAGAACACTAAATATGTACACAGGGTGGAAAAGATAAGTGATCGTAAGTGTATTTATGACCATAATTACATTTTTTGAGAATGATTTTTGTATCTAATCGTTTGAAGAAGAACAAATAAAGTATTTGCAAGAAATAAAGTGTTTTCCATATTTAACTTTTTATATTCTTGGATATATTTTTTGTGCTTTTAGAAGACGCTGAAAATTAATTGCCATTGAAAGTTTCATAACTTCTTTTACAATGATAGATTCAATTTTTTTTATTAAAAATGTTATAGATATAATATAAATAAATTATATAGGTTTAAATAAATAAATAATAGATTTTTCTTTAATTATGTAAACACTCTGTAACTACGGGATTCGCGAGCATAAACAGTAAAGAGGAAAAAAATCTAAAGATCGCAAATAAAGTATTTTTGTGCAAATATATTTATCCAAAATGAATTAGGATACATTATTATAAAGTACGCCGTATTGTTGATAACTACATATAACACCGTTTGTATAATTATTGGGTTTAATTTACTAAACGGTATGTCATTTTTAATTGCCAGTAAATACTTAGATAAGCTTTAGTCTCACTAAACCACTTTGGAAATTAAAAAAATAGCAAAAGGTAAATCGAATCCAAAAAAAAATAGCTTAAAACCATATACGGAAAATTCCGCATTCAATGTCAATAGTCTTATTCCTTTAGGTTCAGTAGCTTTAACGTGATTAAATTGTGTTTTTAGACTTAAAAACTTGATGTGACATTTTGGACCAAACTAGTCCGGTATGCTTGAAGTCATAAAGGAGATTGCAATTTTGAGTGATGCAGACCGTAGAAAAAGATGACGTCAAAGGTAAATTTGGTCCACTGTTACTTCATCTAGTTTTGGATCTTCGACCGTCCTCATATTTGAAGCAAGTTCCAAATGATAGCTATTACTCCATACATACTTGTTTAAGCGATCATGTGGCATCTGTGGTCTATATCTTGCGTCATACAAGGCCACTAATCAACACAAGCGATCACATAAAAATCAACAAGAAGTTTTGCTCATCACGAAGATGCGTCCTCAAAGAATTGCTGCTAGACGTGCCAGAGAAATTCTTTGTTTGGATGATGACGGTGATGCTGTATGGTTGGGTGAAATAGATGTTGACACAACGAATGTTCCCGACATCAACAACTCAAACGAGAACGAAGTAATTGCTATGAAGTTATAAATAATTTAATGGAGTGTGAGCAAAGTCCATGGACTCAAAATGATTATTTTCTTTAATTAATAAAGTAATCGCTTTTTGTTTTCTTTATTTCTTGAAATTATTGACTTGATACTAATTTTTATTCGAAAAAAAATTAAATGGATATAAAACTAATTTCGAACCTGCTGTTTGAATTCAATAATTTCTAAATGTAAAATTGCAAAATATGTGATTTCACACTAGGGCGGGGGGGAGTCGCACAAGTGTGACCAGCTATGACAAGGACGGGGGTGGGGTCAAAAAACCATGAAATTCGTGTGACGTAATTTATGGATAGGCCCTTAGTTGTAAACATAATTCAGAAGTAGTGTTGAGTATGCGTTAAATCTGTTCAAAACAATACGATCACGTGTCACAAAAACAAATGATAAAAAAAAATAAACAATATAGATATATTCAAATTTATAAAAACCGTTGAGATATATAAACTTTATTTCGAATATTTTTAATTTTAATAGACTACTATA
>MU160565.1:54770-67842 GCA_015888305.1 Antheraea pernyi | reverse complement strand
GGGTGCCGCCGACTCTACATGGGAGTCGTGCGGGCCATGGCCGCCTACGGGGCACCGGTTTGGGCCGACGCCCTCGGTGCCGCCAACGTGCGCGCGCTCCGTAATGCGCAGCGCACGGTGGCACTGAGGGCGATCCGGGCGTACCGAACGGTGTCCTCGGCGGCAGCCTTCACGCTCGCCGGCTCCCTACCCTGGGAGTTGGAGGCAGGAGTTCTCGCCGCCGTGTACGAATTTACGGCGGCGAGGAAACGAAGGGGGGGGGTCTCCGGCTCCCAGGGAGGACGCCGTCGAAAGATGGATGCAGGACCTGGCGGACGCGCGCTTCGGGATGTACACCGTTGACGCCGTCCGCCCGGTCCTGCGGGACTGGATTGGGAGGGAGTGGGGCTCCATGACGTTCCGACTGGTGCAGGAGCTCACCGGACACGGTCGTTTCGGATGGTACCTGCACCGGATCGCACGCAGAGAGCCGACCGCCGCCTGCCACGAGTGCGGCGCTGTCGAAGATACCGTGCAGCACACTCTGTCTGAGCGGTAGGAGAGGATTTGTCGCTGCCGAGTGTAGTTTCGGCCATGCTCGTGCGGCAGCGAACAGGCGTGGTGAGCAATGGCCTCCGTCTGCGAGGAGATCATCTTGCAGAATGAGGCGGCGGAGAGGACCCGTGAGGCAGACCCACTGAGTGGCCGTATCCGCCAACGGAGGACGGGCAGGAGGAGGCGGCGTTTGCCCAACTCCTGCCACCGTAGCCGGACCTGAGGGGATGAGCTGGGGGGCTCATCTCCTCATTGCACATGTCCGGCGGACGAGGAGAGGCAGCTGGTGTGTACCCAGTTTGTCTCTATAGGTAGGAGCCCGGCGGTCACCTTCCGCCGGGTGGACCGTTGGGGCGGCTCTACAAGGTAGATTAGCTAGAACGATCCCTTGCCGCCCCAACAATACGGTCGGATGGTACACCGTGGGGTTTTAGTCCGTGCGATTCGGTTATAACCCACCCTCTCCCCCGGGAGGGTGGCGTATCCATAAGGGAGTTCCCCACGTTAAAAAAAAGGGGGTAATCTCTGGAGCTAGAAAAAGAAAAGAAGAGAAGAAAGAAAGATATATTTATTAAATACATACCACACATACTTACAAGAATATACATAAATAAAAAAGACAAGAGACAAACAAGTGTTGCATGGGGTGAAAAGGTCTTTGTCTCAGCACAAGCTGGTTTTCAGACAAAGCCTACTTTCTTTCTACTTACTTTCAGACAAAAACTACTGGTCCGATTTGAAAAATTCTTTCAGTGTTATATAGCACATTTATCAAGAAATGTTATAGGCTATATCATCACGCTAAGACCAATAGGAACGGAGCACCAGTGAAGAATGTTTCTAAATCGGTTCTGTTTCCTCTTGAGAACTTCAGCTGCGTGTTAGCGTTAGTCCAAAGTAACTACTCCTCGCGGACGAAATCGCGGTCTGAGGCCTAGTATTATTATAAAGAGGTAAATTTGGGAGTTTGTGACGTTGTAGGGGGTAATCTCAGGAACTACTAAACCGATTTGAATAATTCTTTCAGCATTAGATAGCTCGTTTATCAAGGAATGCTATAGGGTATGATAAATATGAACCAATAAGGGTCAATAAGAGCGGAGCATCAATGAAAAATATTTCTAAATCTGGGTTGTTTTCCACTTGAGAGCTTCCGCTACGTGTTAGCTTTGGTCCAAAGTAACTATTCAACGCGAACGAAGTCGCGGGCAGAGGCTAGTGATTTATATATGGATTAATTGATAGTTGCGGTATAATTACTTCGATTCTTTCCATACTTGCTCACAGGGAAGACCTGACAGAGCTGAAGAAGGGCGAGCAGACCAAATGCAAGACGTACGAAGCTTTATGCATCAAGCTCTCTCAATCAAAACGCTCCGGCGAATTGGTATGTACTTTTTTTAAATGCTTGAATTATTTCAGATGTATTTACAACTGGCTTATACCCGTGACGTCGTCTGTGTTGTCCTACGCATGCGTACCGCACAGCTTGCCCCCACTTCTTCAGTAGTTTTCGAGCGATGTTTGTAACGGCATAGCGTGTATTATTTTTTTGTATGATATACTAAAAAATATACACTATTCAGTATGAGACTGAAATGCATTTACTTACATTACGGTTCTCTCGTATTTAAATCACGCCGTCATTAAAATTACAACAACTATTGATCGAGTGAACCGATTTTGATGAAACAAAGACTAAATGTTATTCGTGGATATGCTTTGTGGTATTTTATCATAAATTTAATACTTTAACAGTATTGCGTGTACAAACAAACAGATAGACAGTGTAATTAAAGACAAATTAAAAATAAACGAATGTCAATTTTAGATACCTATAATCAGAGCTTTTTTGTGGGGGCACGCAGTGACGTCAAAGGGAATTTTGAAACTATCGAAAAATAGCCACAAAAAAAATTAAAGAGTTATAAAAAAAAGTGCGTGCGTACAAAGTACACATGTCAGAAGTGAAACAGTGAAGTGAAAAAAAAATAGATGTAAATCTGCGTTTACTGCAAATGACGTCACTTCCGTTGTATACCTGCGTGACGTTACATCTGTAAAAATTTTACCCTCATGCGCCTAAAGAAGTTTCACTTCAAAAATGAAAAAAAGCAATCTCTTGGTAACATTTATAAAAAATTTGAAAATGAAAAGCAATAGGAATACAAAAATGCAGTCTTTGGATTGGATTCATAGGTTCTGAGTAAATTGAATAAAAGCGTTTTCAATATATGGGAAGCAACTTAAAACTATGGATATCTCGTGATGTTCATTGATTTTCATTCTTTTTTTTTATATCATAGGAGGCAAACGAACAGGTGGGTCACCTGATGTTAAGTGATCACCACCGTCCATAGACACTTGCAACATCAGTAGAGCCGCAAGTGCGTTGCCAGCCTGTGTTTAGGAGAGGGGAAGGGAGGAGGGGGAGGAGAGGTTGGTTATCCGGCGGTCTCACTGACCGAACGAAACGCAACAATGCACGCACTGTCAGTTCACGTGCTGAAACCAGTAATAACTTCAACTTGGCTCTACTATTTACAAAAATTACAACAGTATCTTACCATTATCTGCCACAAGTACCTAAAATAATAAAGTCTATTATTTTTGCACTTTTTGAAATACATAAAATTATGGACTTACCAGCTTTGGAAAATTAGCATGCCCCCAAAAAAGAAGTGACAAATGAGGCCTGACTATAATAAGAATTTAACTCTGGTCTATTTGTTGTCTCCAGGCGAACGGTGACAATTCCACCAAAGTTACAGGGGAGGATATAGAACGTATAAACAGCTACAGAAACACGGGGGCCGAAGACCCTGCGAGGATACTCCTCTCTCAGAAGACCCCGATCAGGGTTTTACATCGAAGGCCCTTGCTCACGAGGACTAGGAGGATATATGACCTCACAGCGAAGCTGGTGCCGGGTAAGATATTTACAAGTGTAACCTCGATAATACGAAACTGCATTTATAAATACAGTGTAACCTTGATATAACGAAACAACAATTATAAATATTGTGTAAACTCGATGTAACGAAACTGCAAATATACAAACGGTGTAACCTCGATATAACGATATTATAATTACAAATACAGTGTAACATCGATATAACGTAACTGCATTTACTGTGTAACCTTGATATAACGAAACAACAATTAAAAATATTGTGTAAACTCGATGTTACGAAACTGCAATTATATATTCGATGTAACCTCGATATAACGATGCTATAATTACAAATACAGTGTAACGTCGATATAACGAAACTGCAATTACAAATACAGTGTAAGCTTGATATCATAAAACTGCATGGGAATTTGTAAATATTCGTTGGAGTTTTTTGGCGCGATCTTGAAATATCATGTAACGGATTTCATATTTTACTCATAATCCTGTGTTATTTGGCTCAGTGTTTTGTAAAATTGGTGGTTTTTAACGTAATACAGTTTGGTTATTGTGCACATGTGAAGTGAATGGGAAATAATAACACGGAGCGTGAATTATGACTTGCCACAGAAACTCCCTGGGAAGTTATAACAAGACGGTCACCGTCTTGTTAACTCATTGAAATGATGGCAAGAAACTTGAAATATCATCACCTACTCGACAATAGCAGTAATAATCAGCTAGCCACAAATAAAATTAAAAAAAAACTTGACGTTAAATTACGTATAAATCCTTATATAAAGAGTAAATAGTATTGACTGTCGTTATGCAGGTCATCCACAACTGTTCACAATCGAAGTACGTACGGAAGCCGGTACGTACATAAAGGAGTGGGTACACGGGGAGCTGATGAGGAGTAGACCCTCGCTGGGACAGGCGCTCGGCTCCTCCGTGGACATCCTAGCACTGGATGTAGCCAGGGTACACCTTAACTGGCCTCGGATTAAATAAATATATATGTTTATACTATTTCTGTCTTTATTTCCTTTATTATATCGCCTTATTAATATAACTGTAAATAATATAACTTATAAATATACCAACTGTATTTCCAAATTGGAATTGGAAAATCTTTTTTTTTTATGTCATAGGAGGCAAACGGACATATGAGTCACCTGATGTTAAGTGATCACCACCGTCCATAGACACTAACAACACCAGGAGAGTCGTAAGTGCGTTGCCATCCTGTGTTTGGGGGAAAATAATGAGGGGGAGATAGGAGAGGGGAGGGGAGTTGGGTCTCCGGCGTTCTCACTGACCGAAGGAAATAATAGCTTCAGCGTGCCTCTACCACCTCCTACATCTCCTCCTTAGTGGCATGTTATTGACGCGGTTTCATAAGCTTTTGTCCTGCCAAATATACCTTTCAATGCGACAAAATAGGTTGCAACATCGAAAACAATAGTAAACGGCTGTCTTACATACCGATGCTACGGGAGTCGCAAGTGCGTTGCCAGCCTGTGTATGGGGGAGGAGGTAGGGAAGGGAGAAAGGGGAAAGCAGTTGAGTCTCCAGCGCTCTCACTGACCGAACGAAACACAATGCAAGCACTGTTAGTTCACGTCGGTGTTCCTGTGTGTCCTGTGGTAGTACCCCGGACGAGCCGACACATTCATGCTGAAACCAGTAATAACCTTAACGCGGCTCTACCACCTACATGGAAAATCTTAAAATACCTAGGACCCGGTTACAGCTACTCCCAACGTTTCCAATTATCAACCAAACAATTCAAGGAGTTACACATACCTAGTTGGTTTAGCGAAAGACTTACGCATGTGTGGAAGAAATTTCGATGAGGCGAACGTAACGCCATCTGTCACTCATCAACATAAATAATTTTGTTCTGTTTAAAATATGAACGACCGCTAAATTGTTTCGATATAGTTCTTGCAAAAATACTAAAATCGCGATTTAAAAATGGGAGAGGGAACATTTTGAGTTAATGGTATTTTTAGAAGACGGTTAAACAAAAAATACAATTAAAAAATATTTCTTAAAAAAATTGAAAAAAAAAAATTTGGGCAGCTACACGCTAATTACATAGCGGTATGGAATATACTTTATGACATATTAGCATACCTACCAAATAAATATACATAAGAAATTTCATAAAAATCGGTGTAGCCGTTTCGGAGAAGTTTAAACACCAACACCGTGACACGAGATTTTTATATATTAGACAAAATGGCAACTGAACAAATGAATGTCAAATCTGTCAATGTTTGAAGTGAAAACTTCTTTAGGCGCGTTCAGCTGAACCAATTCCAGGCGGAAGGGTAAAGTAACGGCCACTGTAATATTTAATGATGAAGGAACGCCTTCTTTAATCAAATATACAGGAGATTAAGGAGGTTCATCGACAAAAACATTTCGTTTTCGTTAGCGTGCATTTCGAGGTTATGTTTATTATTAAATTACAAGAATGGGTGAATCAGTGCTTGCGAACGTAGTACAGGAACGTAGTAAGACTAAGGAGCTGCCGCGGGGCTGGTAGTTGGAGCAGGTTCGTTCTTTGTTCCCGCCGTCGGAGGATCCGAGGTTCCTGTGCCGTCTTTGCCTTCCTCTTTTTCACTAACTTCCGTGGTATCTGTAATCATCACAGGCATTTAAGACCCACTGCAGGGTTATAGCCATGGCTGAAACCACGCTCGGCAGCGATAAGTCCGCTCCTACCGCCGCCGCCAGAATGCGGTGCTGTCCTCAAGGGCACCACGCCGAGGGAACGGACCTAGGCTTAAGCCGCTGTCAAGGAGGCCTATTCTGGTAAAAAAAACTGCAGTGGTACCACAAAAACCGGTTTCTTCAAGATATTTTCCTCCACTGTGAATTGATAGCGTTGCCAATTTAAATTAGTAAATGTATGCGAATTGTCTGGAAATATATTGTCTGGAATGTAGACCATCATTATAAAACTTTGTTAACCTGGGACCAAGTACGTAGTACTGGTCCAAGGCAAGTTTTAAAGTCCTATTATACCCTAGTCCCTTTTAACCTGGCTATAATATTTGTATATACCATTTGAGCCAGTGGCGTTGTGTGCCTTGGAGGGGCCCTGTATCAAAAAATTAGTAGGGGGCCCAAATGAAGGGTAAATATTACACACGTTAGTGACCTCTGTAGCCCGGGGGCCCTGTATCATTGAAACGTCTGATACGTTAGTAGCTACGCCCCTGATTTGAGCATGCTACAATTTGTAATCGACTGACGCTTCCCATTATATTATACTTAATATCAATGTAATCACGCCCGCAACTAAAATGTTAAAAGCGAAAAATAAATGCAATTTTGTAGATTTTTCTTTCGATGGCGAAAACTGTACTACAGACGTACTCCAACCATCAAGATGACATCGATGGGATTTTAATTTGCTGAAAATTGTTCGGTAATGAAACTCAGCTGCAGGTATCAATCCGAACAGGTCTTCGGAACACCCTCCATAGTAGATTTTGTTAGACGCAACTTTCCTACGAAGCGCCAAACAGTCAAGGGCTAAGGCTCAAGGGAAAATCGGATCAGATTGTGGTCAGTTGCTTATACCTATAAAGTATATAGGTAAAAAATAATAGGTAAAAAAAGGTGAAAAAAAAATGGGGCTTCGGATTTAAGATGGGACTTGGATTAAAGTACATAATAAAAAGACACATCATATATAATATGACTTTGTTGGACACCAAACTTTACGGAACATTTGTATCTGTTGTTGAACCTACAGTTCCCGCTCTCGTTGCAGATGACGTGAAAGTGACTATTGTTGATATACAGTCCTATATTAATCGTTGATGTCCATAGTATTAGTTATTAATGCAGAATAAAATCGCAAAGGATCGCATACTAACTCTTTTCTGATGAAGAACTTGCAATTGTTGTCACTCCCGCAGTTGTATTCATTGGCTTCCACGGACTAATAATAGAGATGAATAAAATAAAATATCACATGAATATTAATTTTAAAAACAATGTGTGAGTGGCGTGGAACACTAGGTTAGAAGAAATTTCCTTTCATACTATAAACAAATTACTAGCGTCTGAGAACAATTAAATGAAATGTAGAAATATCTAATGAATTGAAGGAATGGTAGGAAAATTCGTATTAATATATTTTTATTAAAATAAACATCTTATTGTACAGTAGCTTCTGACCGCGGCTTCGATCGCGTGGAATAGTTACTTTCGGTTAAGGCTAACACACACAGCGAAAGCTCTCAAAAGGAAAAAAAAAATCTGCATTGGTTTTCCGCTCCTTTTGGTTATTATATAGCGTTACTCGGTAAATGAGCTGTCTAGTACTAAGAGAATTTTTCAATTCGGACCAGTAGTTCCTGAGATTAGCGCGTTAAACCAAACAAACAAGACCCTCCAGCTTTATAATATTAGTATACATTATTCAATTCACCATAAACTTTATCGCATAAAATACGCTAAGAAAAAGCAGACGCGTATTGTCATGTACAAGCTATACCTGCGCAGACGCGAACCGTTGCGAACTTATTGGTTGTTTTTGAACCAATAAGAGCGCGTAGAATTGTCGTTACGGCAAAATTCTTACACTTTTCTCGCCTAGCTCCCACCCCTACAATGCGATAAGAAACTTTCTTCTAAAAAAATCCCAAGACCATTTAACTTACATCGGCGTTTTTGTGGTAAGTGGCATCACTCTTCCTGCCAGAGCTCTCGCTTCCAGTATTTCCCTGGTAACGGAAACAATGAAATCCAAAACTTATTCTAAATATTGTAATATCTATTACATGGGAAACCATATTATTCAACACAGAAGTTAGTATGCTTGAATTATGATTGCCCTAACCAATCCAATTGCCTGATTTACCCTTCATGGCGTGTGGAGACGCAAGTACTGCAACACCAGATAATATATTACCACAATGGCGAGGGCAGTTATAAAGGTGGGAAGCTGAGACGCCATGTGTTGACCTTGCTATCAGTTCACCTTTAGCAGCATGCAACTTTTGAGACCTTCATAAAATGGCGATAAAAACCTGAGATTTTATAGTGGTAGAGCCAGGCTGACACTATTACTGGTTTCAGTATGAATGGGTCGGCTCGCCCGCGGTACTACCACCCTCTCATAGAAAACCGACATGAAGTAACAGTGCTTGCATTGTTGCGTTTCGTTCGGTCAGTGAGAGCGCCGGAGGCCCACCTCCCCTCCCCTCTCCTCTCCCTCCCCTAACCCTTTCCCCCAAAGGGTGGCAACGCACTTGCGACTCCTCTGGTGTTATTAGTGTCCATGGACGGTGGTGATCACTTAACATCAGGTGACTCACCAAAGACAAAAAAAAAAAAAATTAGATTCGCAATGGTGCGTAACTAAGGCATCAGCCCAAGTCGAGGTGTGCCGTGCACCCTTGAGTTGGTTGCCAAAAATCGGCGAGTGTCTTAAGCATTCGCCTTAACAGAGCGATGAAGCTGTAAAGGTCTGCCAGGGCAAAAACATTGTCAGTTCGAAAAAAAACATGATATTCGGTACACTTGTTCCTTTAGAACGTGGATAACGAGATTTAGGGTTTTACTTCTATATCAGCGATAATATCTCCTGTGCAGTATTAGTAGGAGGAGCGGGGAATGTTCGGCAGTGCGATCAATTTATAGTATGGAACCTCTCGAATCATTAAAGACTAAATTTCAGGAATTTGGTAACTTAACTTTACTCTCCCAATACTTTCTTAATAATTTAATGTATGTCCGCAAAAAAATAAACAAGCTGGATTTAGTAAAAGACCAACATAATTTAAATACTAGAATTTTTTTTTAGGTAATAAATAGTGTTAGGTTTTAACAAAGGCCCAGTGAGTACAAGAACAATGTCAAGCAGGTTTTATTGCTGTAGGGTATTATTAGGGTAGATTAATATGTGACCGATGGCGACGTCTAGAAATAACGCCCCACTCTGTGCACCCGCTAAAAATGAATGTATGTTTATAAAATATGTATCATAAAAAGATAAAACCAGATCGAGTTTCTTGTCGGTTCTTCTTGATGACTGGGTTGTTTTGTCGAACGGGTACCTTTTCCGTTCACAAGCACCTTCTCAGGGCCTAAATCAGAGGTTGCCAGACTTTGGCAAGGGTAAACCTGATTGTTGGCATGGCGAGACGTGGCGACGCAAACTTTGCACTATTAACGATCAAATACTTAAAAACATTTGCATCCCTGTCTCTACACAGATAAAATTCAAATTCTTTTGTCGACCACTCGGTTCTATTAGTGTTATTTGCAACGCGCCGACGACCTAGCGTCCTTTGATAAGTGCCGCCAATGATTTCTTTGTTTCTTTTTCATTAGACAATTGACTTATATAACTTATACAAAACAATTTCGATGTTTCACATTTGCCAGACGTCCCGTGACGGCTCAATTTATTTTCTTACAGACCACTTTCAAAATTTTGCTGGTTCAGGTGGACTTCCTGCAGCTTAGTTTATATTTCATATTCCCAAAATTCGACAAAAAATAGTGAAGATGAGATATAACTATGGAAATATCTCGAAACGTTATACTGAATATGGAATATGCAAGCTTTTACAAGTAACAGTCGCTGACCATCTTAAAATATTATATGTCTACATTGATAGGTGAAGTCAAGCCAACATTTTAGTTCTGCAGTACCAAAGCAGATAAATTTTCGTGGACCCCCGCTTACGAATTGTGAACACCCATTTTGTCGTCACGCCAACGTAGACTCCCGTCGAGTGTCCCGTGGAGTTCTGGGGGAACTGTGGGCACTAAGGGCTTAAATTGAATAAATCATTTTTGATTCGATTTTCATGTTGAAAAAGTAGAATGCAAATAATTTTCTCTAAACACAGTATCTCCCAAACCTGAGAAGTTTGACACTGATCTGGGCACTCGGTAACCTGGCTTCAACTGGGTTCCCGACTACAATCACGGCGTCGTCATCTGGAACACCGGAGAACTCTTCCTTGCTATTGTCCTTATAGTCTGCATCACTATCCATGTCGTAATACAAGTAGTTGTCCAGTTTCTGTTTATACAACAAATTAATTTTATATCGAACGTTCTAGCAATAAGCCGAGGCACTCATAAACACTGCCGACATAAGTAAAAACTTAAAACAATTATGTTTCCCTTTGGTATTTTCATATTAATTATAGTGTGAGTGACAATATTTAAATTTAGAATTTGTTTATTAAAATTATCAACATTAATGTGGTTCTATTGACACTCGGAGCAATAATTATTTACATTTTTATAAAGTCTATTAATCAATCAAACGTATGATGAGCTGCAAAATATCAATATTACATGAACACAGGACCCTATACTACGCGTAGCTAGTCTGACGCAAGCCACACAAGCGCAATAAGGCTGGTCATGCTTACGTGACATGTCATGACGCGAAATTATAAATGTATCTCCTGCCAAAAATATCGTTCAACGCGGCTAAAGAAGTTTTCACTTCAAAAATGTACGTGCACGAGTTGAAATGAGAGTGTCTTTCCAAAAACGAACGACCTTAGCTAAACAAATGGTAGCTTTTTTTTTACAATTGACAGACGCGAATTTACGCTATTATCAAAACAATTAAAAATAAAATATGAAGTTTGGTATAAATTGTATACTGATGGTACTAAAAATAATAATAGCTTAGGGTTGGCTTACTATGACGCTAATAAAAATATTGCTGCGGGTTATAAAATAACTGAAGATATGTCAATTATGGCATTGGAACTCTATGCAATAGCAGAGGCAATAGCATATGCCATTAAAAGTAAAATTAAAAGGGTTGTCATTTTAACGGACAGCAGAAGTGCACTTCAGCACCTGATTCGATGTGCCACTGGTCATAAAGGCGTATCAGTAGCATATGTTATTTTGAACCATATTTTTACGCAACAATTTGACAATCAGTCAATGGTTTTCAATGGATTCCTTCGCATATTGATATTAAGTGGAATGAAGACGCTGACCGTATTGCAAAATTAGGGTCGACTCACGGTACAGTAAAAGAGGTTAAAGTAAATTATTGCGAAGTGCTGCCAAATTTGATAGAAAGGTTTTATAATATTTTGATGAGAGAAGTAAGGAAAAAGGTATCTGGTTTAAAACAATACAGTGTCAGCCTCTTCATATACCGTGGTTTAATGAATGTAACCTAAACCGACAATATGTTAAGGTAGCTTTAAGACTCCGTTCGGGGCACTATCCATCTAGACGTTTTGCATACCTAATGAGGAAAGCAGAATCTCCCAACAGCGATGAATGCAGAAAAATTGAGGATGTGCATCACCTGATGATGGAGTGTGCCAAGAACAGCATCGAAAGAGAGTCGTTGATGAGTAGTATAAAAAGTAGTTGCCAGAACATAGGTATTTGTCACAGCATCTTGGCTGAACCCTGTTCGGATAAAGCTAAAATGATGTATGACCTGGTTATGATACCTCATCAGCGACTGTCATGATAGAGCTATAAAGATTGGGGAACAATGGAGCTAATATGTTCGGTGGAATAAAAGACTCTTAAAAAAAAATGTTTTTCGTGTTCAGTTAACTCGTTTATCGTGCGGGACGGACGACATTTGTGAGAACGGGTCGCGACTTTCCGACCCCATTGCGACCATACGCGCTCTGGGATCCCTTACACGCGTCAAACCCATTGGAGTGTTATTACCAATATTCGATTAACCATCGTGTTTATAATTGTAAATTCACCGCATAGTCTGCGGGAATAGCTAGTAACATATATTTTCATGCTTCGAATATGTTCAATGAACAAACTGACTTCACATATATTTCATAGTCGGATAACAGATCAGATGTTACACATTATATTATATCACTATTGTAAGGCTCGTTCGTTTTTATTTTTAAGAGCCTCCGTTTGTAGCACGAAAGTCCACCTAACGGTAAATATCCAGCCAGAGTGAGAAGCTGTTACGAAACTGTGGTCATTCCACTGGAGACGCAGTTACAACATATTATGGTAGCTACATACGTACATGCAGGAATGTTAAGTAAAACGGAACGTAAGATATGAGCGGATGTTGCGTTACTCTGTGGTATGTCGTTTTACAATATGGCGATCCTACTTTGTTCAAGATATGACGAGCCGCGTTCATAAATTAATAATAAAGTAGTGTAGACTGGTTTGTGCTTAAAATAAAGCGCGAAAATACTTGTCAGGGTTTTATTGGGTTCCATATACATACAGTAAAAAAGGTAAAATGCAAACACCCAGGTTCTCAATTTCAGTTGAAGTTATTCGTTAATCGTTAATTATTCGTTCGTCGAATAGTTACTCTGGACTAACGCTAACACGCAGTGAGAGCATCAGACTAGGGCCTAGTCTCGGCAGTGGCTCATGACATGGCATGGCATGGCATAGGTCCGTTCCCTCGGCGTGGAGCCCTTGAGTACGCTGCTCGCGCGATACACTCACACAAAATCTTACATCACTGCGACAACATTACACATATCACCTCAACACACGTGCACGCATACACGCTTACACATGCAAGTGGAAGGGTTTTATATTTTTCCCTTATCAAACTGAAATAGTTTAGAAAATTATCCGATACGAAATATATATAAGAGTTGTTGAGGTATGTAT
>MU160565.1:33070-54496 GCA_015888305.1 Antheraea pernyi | reverse complement strand
AAAAAAAAAACGATTTTGAAACATTCTTCATTGGTGCTCCGCTCCTATTGGTCTTATCGTGACGATATATATCGCCTTCCTCGATAGTAGGTGGTACAGTCACGCTGAAGCTATTATTGGTTTCAGCATGAATGGGTCGGCTCGCCCGGGGTAGTACCACCCTCTCACAGAAAACCGACGTGAATTAACAATGCTTGCATTGCTGCGTTTCGTTCGGTCAGTGAGAGCACCAGAGGCCCACCTCTCTTCCCCTTCCTCCTCTCCACTTCCTCCCCCTCCAACACAGGCTGGCAACGCACTTGCGACTCTCCTGGTGTTGCAAGTGTCTATGGACGGTGGTGATCACTTAACATCAGGTGACCGACCTCGTTTGCCTCCTATGACATAAAAAAAATGAACTATCTAACACTGAAATAATTTTTCAAACGGGACCAGTAATTCCTGAGATGAGCGCGTTCAACCAAACAAACAAACCCTCTAGCTTTATAATATTAGTATAGATTTTCCAAATACAAAACATATAATGTGATATATTCCATTCAAAACCTTCGAGTACCTTATTCAAACTGGGGAACATCTTGTAACTCTTGTGTTTACTCATCATTATTCTTCTTGTAGGTCTCAGCATACGTCTCAAGGTGTACCTTGTCGTGACGCATGATTCACTCTCACTGATTAGTGTTAGAAGACGTATTACAGAATGGACATCCCATAGCGGCGAATCCACGTAACCTTCTGGTGCGCGTTCTATAGTGGCTTTAAAGGAAGTAAATGACAATATTATTATCACTACATAATATAAAACACAGTACTCTATCTGTCTGATCGCAATAAACTCAAAAACTACTGAACGGCTTTTCCTGCGGTTTTTACCAGTAGATAAAGTGATTCCATGGGGAAGGTTTAGGTATACAACTTGTCAAGGCTTTTATATTATCAGGGCACGAAAACGTCCAGCGGGCCCACTAGGAAATTTAAAAAAATCATCGAAGCTGAACCGTCTCCCAACGAAAGTATCCCTCTTGTTATAACATCGGAATTTCAAAGATAAGATGTTTGAGATTTTGTATTGTATTTTGGTCTTTCGGTGGACGTAATTATGTTTTGGATTGCATTGTGCTTACAATTAGATACCGCATGCGGTCAGTTTATCGTCTTAAGATAAAAAATGCCCTGCGTTTTGCCATCATCAGGCGCGAATGACGCCAACACGATGCTACGCTGAAAAAACTTGCTACTGTCGTAAGAAGTGTGAAAAGAGTTTTAATAGATTTGACGCATAATTCGCATGACTTTATATTACAAAGGTTATTTTTTTTCTTTTATTACCTTATTTTTTTGCATCTATTGCGTCTTTTATTCAATACTAATATTAGAATGCTGGAGAGTTTGTTTGGTTAAACGCGCTAATCTCAGGAACTACTGGTTGAAACATTCTTTCAGTATTAGATAGCTCATTTATTGAGGAAGGCTTTATACCATCACGCTAAAACCAATAGGAGCGGAACACCAATGAAGAATGGTTCAAAATCGGATTTTTATCCTTTTGAGATCTTTCGCTGCGTGTTAGGGTTAAACCAAAGTAATTATTTCACGCGGACAAAGAAACAGGAACCGTTAGTTATTTATATGTATAGTAATAGATAGGTATTTTAATTTAATGTGTACGAATTGGGCGCGAAATATGTGATGTATATTTGTATTTTAGGCGGAAAATTTGAGGCCTGGCTGAATAGCAGCGCTCTTTTTCAATGGCGGCAGTACGCTGACTTTTCCGCACTGACTATGCTATTGACCTAGCAAGGTCTTAACAGCTTCACCGGACTATTAAGGCGAATGCTTAAGGCACTTCGCCGATTTTATTCGACAACTAGCTCAAGGGTGCACGGCACACCTCGGCTTGGGCTGTTGCCTGATACATGCAATTCGCGACATATCTGAGAACAGTACGCTGACGCCAGGTCTCATTGTCATTGTATTACTTTTTATGTTTAAGGGCTTATTTGTACATTTGTATTACTATGTCAATAAATATCTTTCTTTCTTTCATTCTTAAAGGAATAAAATTGTTACCTTCTATTTGTATAGGAGCTAATGATAGTATCTCATTGTAGAAACTGTTTTTATGATATTGCACAACCCTGTCGAGCCAGCCTGTGCGCTCTATGCTGATCGACGCTATTGCAATTGACGCGCAAAGAACAGCCCTGGAGTACTTCTGATAAAGAGAAACATTTTAAAACGATTACTTCACAATCAAGTATAACTATCTCTACATATTATAAAACAAAGTCACGTCTGTCTGCCTGTCTGTTCGCGATAAACTCAAAAACTACTGAATGGATTTTAATGCGATTTTCGCCCGTAGACAAAGTGATTGATAAGGAAGGTTTAGGTATATAATTTGCTTTTTTTTTATTAGCAGTGCGGGTAACGTCCCCTGGACTCGCTAGTGAATAATAATTTCATAATAATATTATCAGTTATGTCTGATTAACTCATTTACAATTTTTTTTATTGTAGCACGGCAAAATGACTGCATTATGCCTGATGGTAAGCACAGTACAATCCAAACACAATGGCGACCACCGAACGGCACACTATCCATCGCCGGTCACCACTATCATGCCGGCCTGCAAAAAGCTGGATATGCACAGCCTAATCCCGAAGCGCGACCCGCAGAAGCGAATCACCATGACGGGCTTTTTTGCCATATACATGGTGGTTGCGACCCAGTAAGGCTGTAAAACCCTACCGGGGTGGGTTTTCGCCATTTCCTCGTTCATTATTCAGCAAGGTGCACCACGTGCAGGTGAGGTTGGCTTGGGTGTCTCAAGTCTTATGATGTTATTCGACACCCCCTACACCCCCCTTTGATCATCTCTGAGAGATGTTTAAAGAGCGTTAAAGAAGTAATTTTTTCGGTAACTAACAAGAACGGCAGTTACAGTCACCTAGACAAATCTTTTACCGAATGTAAACCGTTGTAGTCATTATTGTATCAAGACTTACTATCAGGAACTGTTTTTCTCCAAGTGCCACTATCTTCTATTTGTTTTGACTGCCATGATAATGTACCACCTTTCAATTAAACTGCTATGAATGCATTATAATATACATGGTGGTTGCGACCCTGTCAGGCTGTAAAACCCTACCACCCCACTTTCGCCATTTCCTCGTTCATTATTCAGCAGGGTGCACCACGTGCAGGTGAGGTTGGCTTGGGTGTCTCAATTCTTATGATGTTATTCGACACACCTTACACCCACCCCCCTTTGATCATCTCTGAGAGATGCTTAAAGAGCGTTAAAGAAGTACTTTTTTCGGTAACTAACAAGAACGGCGGTTACAGTCACCTAGACAAATCTTTTACCGAATGTAAACCGTTGTAGTCATGATTGTATCAAGACTTACTATCAGCAACTGTTTTTCTCCAAGTGCCACTATCTTCTATTTGTTTTGACTGCCATGATAATGTATCACCTTTCAATTAAACTGCTATGAATGCATTATAATTCTACTCTGTGCTTAAGACAGTAGCTTTAAGTAAGCTTACACAATATATCTTCTTCTTCTTCTTACCCTTATCCCACATAAGTAGGGTCGGTACAACATGTTTGTCATGTTGTGGTATATGATTTGGCTTAATTTTTATGATCGGCCGCCTGCCTGACATCAACCCTCCTTGGGATTATTTTGTTGTTGGGATTATTAAGCTTACACAATATATATTCAACATTAATTCGAATTTATATTAGCAAGCCCAGCGGATGTTGTCTCGCCCTGATAATAAAAAACACCTTGACAAATTATAGGTATACCTTCCACATGAATCGGTTTATCGACTGGTGAACCGCATGAAAATCCGTTTACTAGTTTTTGAGTTTATCACAAACAGATAGACAGACAGAGCAGAGGAGTTTGTTTCATAATATGTAGTGATTTTTCCACTATTATTTGATAAAACATTTTTAACACTTACATTTACAATCATATTTTAACAGACCATTATTTAGGAATAAATAAATAATGTATTTTATAATTATTTTTCGATCATAAAGTGTGAGATTGTATTAGCAAGGTCATTAATTTTCATTACAAAGTAATTATTAATCTGCGAAACGATATGGAAATTGTAATTGCCTAGTATTCTTTTTTTTTAAATAAGTACGTAGATTATTTTTGTTCATATGACAAACACTAGACTTGTCTAACTACTGAGCAAAAAACTAAGCGATACATAAATTTGACAAAAGGGCGAGAACATCTGCCGTGTTATTACAAAAAAGTTTATAAATATTTGGTTTAAAAAAGTTTCCTAATACCGGGCTCGCCCGAGGCAAGTTCGCGTTATCCTTTTTTCGCAAGTCTAACCTAACGTAAACAAAGCGAGACAAAAGAGCAAGATGGCGAACATTCAGCGACCGCGGTGCATTTAATATGAGACCTTTTTAAAGCCAGCGTTCAATACGTATATTTAACTTTTTTGTAATAACACCTTTTTTTTTCAAACTGACTACGCTATTGACCAAGCAAGGTCTTAACAGCTTCACCGGACTACAAATGTAATAACACCGCTGTAGTTCATCTATTTGTAATATATATGTCCGCAATTGTAGTCCGGTGAAGTTGTTAAGACCTTGCTATGTCAATAGCGTAGTTAGTTCGAGAAAAAAAATGTCAGCAATTAGTCACATTTCGAATACATTCAGTTCAGATCAGATGAATAAAAAAAAATCGTTATCATTAATTTTTAAAGACACTATCTCCTAAGTACCTTTTTTTGAAAAGTTTATACTATTAACTTTATCCAGGCCTTTTGTTTGTCACTTCTTTTTTTTTGAAGTCACATTAATTTTCAAAACTTGTAAATACATAATTTTTTGTATCTCATAAATTACAAAAATGTAGACCTCGTTATTTTGGGTATTTGTTGCATATAATGGTAACATGCTGTTGTAAAACTTTCAGAACGATAATCACAGTTTGGGAGGTGGGTTATCCGGCAAAGCACTGTTACTTCACGTCGGTTTTCCGTGAGAAGGTGCCCCGCGCGAGCCGACCCATTCATGCTGAAACCAGTAATACCGTCAGCGTGGCTCTAATCCTTCTCTTAATCTTCTTTTCTTAATCCCTCGGAAACCGTATATGTTTTGTGGATGAAAGACACCCTATGTCTTCTTCTATACTCCTTATAACAGGGTATACAAAACTTCATGATCGGTTGAGTAGTTGAGGCGTGTAAGTGTAACATAAAAACAAACTTTGCATTTTAATATTTAAAACTTTCGCGTTAAAATATTATTTAGGAAAAATAATGAAATCAAAAATATTTTATTAATTTTAGACCCTAATAAGGCGCTTATGAACGTCAAAACTACCACTGGTTCGGAAAACAATACAGTAATCAAAAAGAACCGGCTATAGTTATAGCTTGCATAGAACATATATTTCGATATATCTTTTCTTTTGAGTAAAAGATATACGCTAACCTAATCAAGACGTCACAGCCGTGACGCACACATATAATTGTTCATTTTGCCTTAGACCAGATATAATAGTAACAAAGTTATGATCGATGCCTTCGCTTGATGAAATAAATCTGTTAAGATTTTACCTTAGACCAATATTTTTTTAGGTCTACTACTACTATTATCTACACGTTATAGGTAAACATTTTCAGTTTACCTGTTTCAATTTTTAAAAAAATGATAGGTATAAATGCATAAGAGATAGTGTTGAGTGTTATATAGAACGTTTACAGTATGTGAGAACAATACGTAACGTCAAAATGACATTCGGCATCCGCGATTATACCTACACATTACCCAATCATATTGTGTAACTCCGTTTCGCAACCATTATGTATAAATTTAGCATAACGTTATTGTTTTATCTGTATTGTTTTGTGCGATTAGAGAAGATACGTCACCCATCAGCAGCCACGTATGAATTGTCAATGTCAGTTGTCGAAATTTCAGAGAGTTTGGAACGCGATTTTGGAGCGGACGTGTCTCGCGTTCGTCAAAAAGACTGAATTCGAGTTATAATTTTGTAAAGTTATTTAATTTACGCCGTGAATACTATTTTATAAATACCGAAAACGGAGTATAAACTGCAAGTTATTCATAAATAAGTAAATTTATCGGTTTTAAATTAAGTAAACAATAAACGAAAACCGTGTTGATTATAATGGTACTGATGTAAACAAAGGATCTAGCGTTCGGAATACTATGTTTACCTAATCAGTTGTGAATGCAGGGCGTTTTAATTAATATTTCAAGGACTTTTATGAGAAAAAAGTTTGTAACAATGAGTGGGGTGAACAGAGACGCGCCTTTGGGCATCCAGATGATTCAGAGGCTGAGCAACAGGCTTTGCCCTCGTATAAATATAAACAGAATGCGATGGTGAGTTCAATTAAACCATTATCTTATTGTTAACGCTGATCTTTAGGCGAAGTGTATAGTCTTTACTAAACAAATGTCTATAAAATGCAGTAAAATTTTACGTTCGCGATATGAAGACGTTGATGACAAGCGATCTTCTCAAAGGTTGCGAATAATGAAAGGAGTATTTACGCCAGGGTCATTTCTGTATGCACAGACTGTGGCTTATACAATAAAATATTGTTTTATTCATAAATGTGTTGTATGTATTGAATAAAGTATTTTTTTCAGAAGATGCCACATATTGTCATTCAAACCTATTATTAACCTTTCGATGATAAAACAATTAAGTAAAATATTTGTATTGGATAAAATCTTACTGAATATTATTCATATCAGAAACAAAATGACCACTAATTGGTGATTTATTTTTAGGTGTGATTTTGAAGATTGCTGTACTGATTAGATCATTTTTAACAGTTTTATTATCAGATTCTCCATTTGATAGTGTACCATAAGTACTTGTACTAAGGTCTGATGTTTGACACATTGCATGCACATCTGCTTCATCACAAACTTAGATATGCAGCTGGCATTCTGGACCTAGTAACTAAGTAAAGAAATGCCTGTGCATTACAGTAGCATAATTTTGTCAGATAATCCTGAGAGTTTTGCAGATCACTCGCAGTGGGAATAATTTAAATAATAAAACTTGTAACATCCCTTGCCATTTATAACTAGCAGGCTCTGTGAATGATATATGTAAACCAGACCTAATAAAAAAAAATGATCCTAGGCAAAATATGCAGCTAAACCTTCCTCATGAATCACTCTATCTACTGGTGAAAACTGCATGAAAATCTGTTCATTCGTTTTTGAACAGACAGAACAGACAACAGATAGACAGACAGATATGGCAGAAGACATTGTTTTATAATATGTAACTGTTATATGCAGGTGACGTTTTAAATTTTATGTATCACCTTGTGTTTTTTTTAATAATCTAAAGCAAAGAAAAAAAATGTTACACATTTAGTATTACCTTGGAAACCTATTTATGTTATTTATATGAATATTTATTTTATGAATTAATAACGACTAATATTTTATTAATTCATTTTAATTTTAAATACAATAAATATTAAGAGCTTGGAAATTTATTGCTCCATGTGTGGGTCTTACCTTAAAACTTTAATTTAATAAAATCTTATCATTAAACTTTATATTACAGGAGAGTTGTATGTGCTTAGTTATCTCTAAGTATGTATATGTTTTCTGAGAAACTAAAGGCAACTACCCTGATATTGTATTGATAATGTATACGTCAGTGCCTACCCACATTATTCTCTCTCTCTCCCTACTACTCGACTTGTTTCAGTATAAAAGTAGCGGAGCCACTGCTGTTAAGTCGTCTGGTGATTCAGTGACACAAAACCTTACATCACTGCAACAACATACATTACACATATCACATCCACACACGTGCACGCACACATGTTTACACATAAAAGTGGAAGGGTTTTACTTTTTTCCCTTATCGAAATGTAATAGTTTAGAAAAATTTCTGACAAAAAATACATATAAGAGTTATTGAGGTATGTATGCCTGGTACACGTATATGTTTCAATAACTCATATATGTATGAATATGTAGCTTCACTTAGGTTAGCTCAGATAGGTTGCGAATTACATGAATCAGGCAACAGCCCAAGCTGAGGTGTGCCGCGCACCATTGAGCTAGTTGTCAAAATAAAAACGGCCGAGTGCCTTAAACGCTCGTCTTAGTAGTCCGTGGAAGCTGTTAAGGCCTTGCTATGCCAATAGCACACTTATCCTAGACTCTGGATAATTAATTTGTGCAACCAAAATAGTTATTACCTGAAACTAATTAATTGGTTACCTATTGTTCCAAATAGCCTGAATTAATATCAATTAATTATTATTTTATGTTGAGATATGATGATATTATTATAATGGCGTGATTTATAGAGTTAATTATTATTTTATGTTGAGATATGACGATATTATTGTTATTATTATTTAGTTTAGTGAGTTACAAATGAGCAACATAAAGTTGGGTTGGGGATTCTTTGGACGATCACTGTGGG
Source organism: Antheraea pernyi (assembly GCA_015888305.1). Lineage (NCBI taxonomy): Eukaryota > Metazoa > Arthropoda > Insecta > Lepidoptera > Saturniidae > Antheraea > Antheraea pernyi. Next base: position 46,000 of record MU160565.1, on the reverse strand, counting down.
GTACGTTGTGGAGAAGGAACATATAATTTGGTTCTCATTGGTAGTGTCATTGTTGTGATGGATCCTGGCGAGAGTTCTCTGGCCACATGCCGACATATACATAGTTGTTTCCTAAGTTGTTACCTATAGGTGTTCACTTGAGAGCCAGTCTCGTTTTAGATTTAGTGTCTTTCCATGTTATAACACATTATTAATTATTTAACATCAATTAGAATTAATATCTAGATTTAAGTATGAATATCTACAATAATATATGGAAATAATAAGTAAGACAGCTCATAGAGATGTTTCATACATAAGTTTTCACTTTTTTAGAAAGTCATAATATCAAAGGTCAAGCATTGTGTCTGTAAATGTCACTTGTTCTATTGTATTACAGGTCAACATTTGTTCATAAACATGTCTCATGTTAATTGGCGACGATTTCTATCTTATATTTTTTAATAGTAACACTAGTTATGCCCGCGACTTCGCATGAAACATCATGAAAAACAAAACAGGGGCTAATAAAGTCATCTGAATGTATTAAGTTTATTAATTTATCTACTTTTCTGTCATACTTAAGTCGCGTCGTCATTAAAATTACAATAACTTTTGATACACCAAACCGATTTTAATGAAACAAAGACTAAATGTTACTTGAGGATATGATTTCCTTGGAGATGTTTTATCTTAAATGCTATACTTTAGCAGTGATGCGTGTTCAAACAAACAGACGGACAGACATTTCTAAAAAATATTGAAATGTATTTGGTTACTTATTCCAAGATTCCTGTAACAATTTTTTTCATTAGAAGGTAAAAGGTACCGACACAGTAGATTAACATTCTTACTATATGTATTACTAGCAGGCCCCGCAGACGTTGTCCCGCCCTGGTTATAAAAAAAACCTTGACAAATTATATACCAAAACGTTCCTCATGAATCACTTTATCGACTGGTGAAAACCGTTTGAAAATCCGTTCAGTAGTTTTTGAGTTTATAGCGAACAGACAGACAGACAAACGCGGTAGGGGACTCTGTTTTATACTATGTAATGAAAGTGAAGGCACCGAGTCCGATGGTAAGCTCAGTAGTGACCAAGAACAACTGTGGTGACCAAGAAATCGGCAATTTCTTTAAGCGTTTAACCACAAGCTCACCTGATCTAAGATACTAAACATAGAATAGGACTCGCTCTCATGTGTAGCTGCCGGAACACTGGAACAGGTGCTCGAGGGTGGGCATTAGAGAAATCCCTACTACCGCGCTATGACTTAATATAGATGTTTTCCTTTACGGATAGCTCTCGTTAATTCGCAAGCATTCGAACTTGCTATCTGCGCGGTGTCTGAACACGCTAACAACTGACCCATCATCGCTCTTTGATGATGTTCCTTATGTAATAAACAAACGCATTGTCGGTCCGTCAAGAAAACCAATTAACAGCCTATAAGCAATGTAACTATTTACCCGAGCAGAGCCTCGCCCTACAAGGTACGACTTTCCATTGAGTGTGCACGAAAACCTATTGAAATAAGTACAATATATAATTATTTTGTAAATTTAGGATAAAATAAAATGTTACCGAACGTGTGACAACTTAATCGTAGGTAAAACGAAACGTTCAATGGCGAGAATTCTATATAATCTGTGGTAGAAACCGCAAAAATAATTGATGTTCAATTATTTTTTTCTCAGAAACTATGCGTCTCCGCATGTTGAAACTTTGCGTGTGTCAACCCTCCAACTCGACGGACGTCAATGGAAAGCCAACCCAAAATTTCGACATAGAAGTGTGTGTCTGATCTTTTATTAAGTTCTTCACAGCTTCACCGGACTGTGTGTCCGATCAACGACATCTTGCCTTTTATAGGCTGAAATCTCTAATAGGGTGGCGCTAGTGTTAATGTTCCGGTAGCGTCTCGGATGTGTTGTCGTGGTACCGGAAGTAGACAAGTCTGTTTAAATCATTTCAATATCATTTTAGTTAATAAAAATACCATAAAGGCTGTATTAAATCATTAAAATTAATTACAAAAATAGAAATCATTACACTTGTGATGAAACGCGATAGAAGATTTTTTTTTCAGTAGTTATTGTGATCTGGTAGGTTTGACCGGTGGAATAAACATGGAACATGTACTGATGTTTTTTTTTCGGAACTCGCGTACATCTACTAATTCAAATTGTTAACACTATCGACTGACGGTAAATGAAGACATCGTGTGGAAAACTGAACCTGAGTAATGTTCTTATAGTACCACCGTATGTGGGAAAACATAGACATGTGGATTTCTCGGAGTTTGAAATCGCCAATATGTCGTAGGCTGTCGTTTCGGGGGGCGTTGCGGAGCCTGCTCACGCACCCCGTGACTTCCCCCCCTTGTTCGGCGTAGAGTTTTTTAGTCGGTAAAAGTCGCCGAAAGGCAACGTCACCGTTGCGTCCTAGTACGCGAGGGGCGGTCGACTCAGCTCAGACCTCCTCCGGGTCTGACAGTCCTATGAGGATTCTTCTCCACGTTAAAAAAAAGGCTGTCGTGGTGATTATGTTCATACCTTCGGGAAGAGGCCTATAGCCCTATAGTGGGTCTCTTACAGGCTCACGATGATTATATTAGTTATAGCGTTAACCATAGAGTATATTTGACCAAGGTCCAAGACAGAGACCACAGTAAGCTTAGAAACGGTTGCTCTCAATTCCAGCTTTAAATGTACTCATATAGGTAGGTAGATTGGTTTATTGAAGTAAAATTTCTTTATGCGGGACTAGGAGGTAACTGGACAACAATGCAACGGAAGTCCGTTACGGCAATATGGCGTTACGTTTCTGTACCATCCGGTTATTAAATATTTATTATTTTGTCAATAAAAAGTTTATAAACAAAGCAATCAAAAATTGTTGAAGAAAAAAAAATTAAAATGAAATGTGAATAATAATAAAAATCGTACAATAAAATTAATTATGTATATATAGGCGCCCGACCGAGCTGCCATCTGGTTTCAATGTAAGTAAGTAACAAATTAAATCAGAGCTTCATTATCCTAGTGCCATCAGCTCTCAGCTAACTCGGAACTTAACACAGAAAATACTATTAGCAACTCTTTGTTAATAAATAAATTATAGAAAAGTACGCAAAAAATTAATATTATATTAAATAATAATAAAAATCATACAATAAAATTAATCAATAAGTGCATTTTAAAATTCTCATATGATGTATTTATTTTTAACTTAATGGCGATCTCTTATAATACCAAAGAAGTTTTACTTCAGTCGCGTGTGATGGGGTTACACGAACTCATTTCTTTTTTAGTACTTTACATCAGGCATATTGCACGCTTGTTTGCCGCTTCAAAACATAAGATAATAATACAAAGTAGCAACTAGCAGTATTTCGCAAGGTCACAGCACTAGGTCGCATTGTTCAATAACCGTGTTATTTAATATTAGATACAGTAATAATGACTCACAATGAATGAAGTTATTGTATCACTTCTATATAATATAATATATAATCTACACTAATATTAAATATGATATATAATCTATACTAATATTATAAAAAGGGTAAAGTTTGTACGTTGTGACGTTGTAAGGGGTATCTCATAAACTACTGGTCCGAAATTAATTAAAAAAAATAATTACACTAATATTAAATATTATCTATAATCTATACTAATAATATAAAGAGGTAAATTTTGTGAAGTTGTAGGGGGTAATCTCCGGAACTACTGGTCCGATTTGAAAAATTCTTTCAGTCCTATATAGCTCATTTATCGAGAAAGGTTTATATATCATCACGCTAAGTCCAATAGGAGCGCTAATGAAGAATATTTCAAAATTGGGGATTTTCCCCTTTTGAGAGCCTGCGCTGCGAGTTAGCGTTAGTCTAAAGTAACTACTCCACGCGAACGAAGTCGAAGTTCTAAGACATTTGCAACATTTTTTTTACAAAAATCTAAACGTTTATTTATTTATTTAGAAACACGAACAAGATTTACACTAGAATAGTACATAACATGCATTTTTAATGACTCTATATAAGTGCAATCTTAATTATAGGTGTTTACGACGTATTTATTATATTCTACAGCAAATAACTTAAGTAAATGAGAAAGCTAAAACAAAAACAACAAAAAAAGAAAAAGAGAAAAAGTAAAAACACTAACCATACATTCCAATTTTCTTTTTATTTTAAGTTACTTAAATAAATTTCTTTATACTATGAGATACAATAATACAATAACTATTGTCGCATCAGCAAATAAACAAGTTTTGGTTAGACGAAAGCGAAAAAAAAGTGTGTCATGTCTATCAGCAATACAATAATAACTTTACGAGGTTCGTCACGCTCGCGTTATATAGTAACAATGGGATTTTAAATATTGGAAAAACACAATGGATATTTATATAATTTAACAAGCTATTTACACTTCTTGATGCACACGATCCAAAAGAGCTGGAATATCAACCAGTAGTTAAAGAGACATATACCTCTGAATGTGATTTGACTTTTGTAAAAAGTGACAAAAATATAAATTTATTTCTAACTAGCTGACCCGTGCGACTTCGTCTGCACCAAATCGGTTATTACCGGTTTCGATTGTACTTTTAAACGCGAAAAATCTAAATACATATCAAAACCCGATTGCAGCGATACCTACTGTTTCAAATTGTGAATCCCAACTATCCAGGGACTCACTCAAACATATACCCAGTTGGTATGTGAGAAATATTTTAAAATATGCTTTGAACCCGTTCGCAGGCGATGCTCACTACAGGGAGTTCCAGTTACGGGAGCTGGGGTCATCATTGGTGCTGTTACGGTGTCCGTTTGCGGGGTCTGGGTCTTCGTTCGGGAGAGATCGGTGTCAGGTTTGGATTGCGGGGTCTTCGTTTGGCCCTGAAAAGGGCCTTTTGTGTACGTGCAGCCTGGACTACGTTCCATGACGGCACTAGAGTTCGGGGTTGTATTACGCCGCGGTGCAGCCCTGGGCGTCACATCACCCGGCATTCACTTAAAAAGGAGTTCACTATCATACAACACTTACGAAAGTCACTTTCGCAACTGTCGTATTTAGGGAGCGCGTTATGGACTCGTGCACTCGCGATCGCGGCGTGGGCGGTCCTGTGTGTCCGATCAACGACATCTTGCCTTTTATAGGCCGAAATCTCTAATAGGGTGGCGCTAGTGTTAATGTTCCGGTCGCGTCTCGGATGTCGTGGTACCGGAAGTAGACAAGTCTGTTTAAATCATTTCAATATCATTTTAGTTAATAAAAATATCATAAAGGCTGTATTAAATCATTAAAATTAATTACAAAAATAGAAATCATTACACTTGTGATGAAACGCGATAGAAGATATTTTTTTTCAGTAGTTATTGTGATCTGGTAGGTTTGACCGGTGGAATAAACATGGAACATGTACCGACGTTTTTTTTTTCGGAACTCGCGTACGTCTACTAATTCAAATTGGTAACACTATCGACTGACGGTAAATGAAGACATCGTGTGGAAAACTGAACCTGAGTAATGTTCTTATAGTACCACCGTATGTGGGAAAAAACATAGACATGTGGATTTGTCGGAGTTTGAAATCACCAATATGTCGTAGGCTGTCGTTTTGGGGGGTGTTGCGGAGCCTGGTCACGCACCCCGTGACTTCCCTCCCTTGTTCGGCGTAGAGTTTTTTAGTCGGTAAAAGTCGCCGAAAGGCAACGTCACCGTTGCGTCCTAGTACGCGAGGGGCGGTCGACTCAGCTCAGACCTCCTCCGGGTCTGACAGTCCTATGAGGATTCTTCTCCACGTTAAAAAAAAGGCTGTCGTGGTGATTATGTTCATACCTTCGGGAAGAGGCCTATAGCCCTATAGTGGGTCTCTTACAGGCTCACGATGATTATATTAGTTATAGCGTTAACCATAGAGTATATTTGACCAAGGTCCAAGACAGAGACTTACTGTGTAAGCTTAGAAACGGTTGCTCTCAATTCCAGGTTAATTAAATGTACTCATATAGGTAGGTAGATTGGTTTATTGAAGTAAAATTTCTTTAGGCGCGACTAGGAGGTAACTGGACAACAATGCAACGGAAGTCCGTTACGGCAATATGGCGTTACGTTTCTGTACCATCCGGTTATTAATTATTTATTATTTTGTCAATAAATAGTTTATAAACAAGGCAATCAAAAATTGTTGAAGAGAAAAAAAAATTGAAAATTGAATAATAATAAAAACCATACAATAGAATTAATTATGTTTATATGGGCGCACAACCGTGCTGCCATCTGGTTTCAATGTAAGTAAGTAACAAATCAATGCTTCGTTGTCTGTTGTGCCATCTATCAGGTAATTGGAAACTTAAATAACACAGAAAATATTATTAGCAGCTCTTTGTTATAAAGTAAATAACATAGAAAAATACGCAAAAAAAAAATATAAAAAATATTAAATTGAATAATAATAAAAATCATACAATAGAATTAATCAATAAGTGCATTTTTAAATTTTCATATGATGTATTTATTTTTAACTTAATCGCCGTCTCATAATACCAAAGTTTTACTTCAGTCGCGTGTGATGGGGTTACACGAACTCATTTTTTTTTTAAATATTTTACATCAGGCGTATTGCACGCTTGTTTGCCGCTTCAAAACATAAGATAATAATACAAAGTAGCAACTAGCAGTATTTCGCAAGGTCACAGCACTAGGTCGCATTGTTCAATAACCGTGTTATTTAATATTAGATACAGTAATAATGACTCACAATGAATGAAGTTATTGTATCACTTCTATATAATATAATATATAATCTACACTAATATTAAATATGATATATAATCTATACTAATATTATAAAAAGGGTAAAGTTTGTACGTTGTGACGTTGTAAGGGGTATCTCATAAACTACTGGTCCGAAATTAATTAAAAAAAATAATTATTTCAGTCCTATATAGCTCATTTATCGAGAAAGGCTATGATATAGGCTATATATCATCAATCTAAGTCCAATAGGAGCGGAGCCCCAATGAATAATATTTCAAAATCGGGGTTTTTCCCTCTTGAGAGCTTCCGCTGCGTGTTAGCGATAGGCCAAAGTAACTATTCCACGCGAACGAAGTCGCGGGCAGAGGCTAGTAATAAATAATTTGAACTAAACTTTGCTTTGCTGTACATCCCTGTCGGAGAGAACAGAGGTCTCTTTCCGAGGCATGTACCACGTTATATGGAATGATTTCAAATATTCTACTGAATCATTTTAATCAAGTGAAAAGAAAATGTTTAATGAAAAAGAGATAGCTATAAATTTATATATAGACTAGCCGACTTCGTTGGGCGGTAATAGGCATTAACAAGCTACAACTTTTCTCTAGAACTCAATCATATATATCTCATAATTAAGGCAGCGTTCGTAAGAAACGTTTTCGTTCGACCATTCTTCTTCGACTCCCCAGATATTACCCCCTACAACCTCACAAACTTTACCTCTTTATAATATTAGTATAGATAATATTAGGTCTTTACCTATGAAATTGCCGTTTTGTATGAAAAAATTTAAACTAATTTATTCATCTATTTTTTATTTGTATTAATCGAAGTAATCACCCATGCAATCAATGCATCTTTACCAACGCAGTGTCAGTTTATTGATGATTGATTTAAGAATAAAGAAATCAGCTGGACGGGAGGCAACAACTTCTTCAAAGGCATTTTGTACTGCCTCTCGGGTATTGAATTTTTTTTCCCGCCAAGGAGTTATCCAAATTCTGGAAAAAGTAGTAGTCTGTAGGCGCAAGGTCTGGTGAGTAGGGCGGATGACGGAGAACTTCCAACCCCAGTTCTTGCAACTTGGAGACCGTCTGCTGTGCAGTATGAGGTCGCGCGTTGTCGTGCAGGAGCAGCGGAGACGAGCGATTGAACAATGCTGGTTGGAGATGTGCCAGCTTCTCCAGCATTGTGTTCAGTTCTTCACAGTACACATCTGCAGTAATGCTCACGAGTAAGAAGCTGTGATGAATCACACCGGCGCTAGACCACCAAACAGTGACCATCACTTTTCTAGGGGTAAGTTTTCGTTTAGGGCATTGTTTAGGTGCTGAACCAGGATCCACACAACTTGCTGAGCACTTGCGGTTATCAAACAGAATCCATTTTTCATCGCAGGTAACAATGCGGTTCAAAATTCCTTCATTTGTGTGTCTGTAGAGCAGTGCAAGGCACATCTCGACGCATACTTCGCGGTAGCGATCATTGAATTCGTGGGGCACCCATTTGTCAAGCTTTTTTACCTTGCCAATTTGACGCAAGTGGACCAATATTGTTTTGACGCTAACGTCTAAAGCTGCTGCTAATTCAGTCGTAGATTGTGTATCATCAGCGGCCACAATCGCCTTTAATTCGTAATTGTCGAGCAAAGTCTTCGGACGACCGCGAAGTTCATTTTTCACAAAACGGAAGCGAGTAAACCAATAACAGGTGGTGCCCCGATTTTAAAACACTTTTCATTGTTGCTCCGCTCCTATTGCCCTTAGCGTGATCATATATAGCTTATATCACTCACAAATAACGTGGCTTTCGTGGCTTTACCGATGTAAAAGAATTTTCAAAATCGGTTTAGTTGTTCCTGAGATTACCCCTTATAACGTCACAAATTTTACCTCTTTATAATATTAATATAGATTCCAAGCACCGGCAACATTTTTTTTTACAAAAATCTAACAGCAGACCCGTTAGATATACATTCTTCTATATGTATAAATGTATAGCATAATTATAACTTTTTTTTCGCTTTCGTCTAAGCAAAACTTGTTTATTTGCTGATGCGACAATAGTTATTTTATAATTATGCTATACATTTATACATATAGAAGAATGTATATCTAACGGGTCTGCTGTTAGATTTTTGTAAAAAAAAATGTTGCCGGTGCTTGGAATCTATATTAATATTATAAAGAGGTAAAATTTGTGACGTTATAAGGGGTAATCTCAGGAACAACTAAACCGATTTTGAAAATTCTTTTACATCGGTAAAGCCACGAAAGCCACGTTATTTGTGAGTGATATAAGCTAAGTAAATTTTCAAAAAAAAGTATTAACCGACTTCAATATCAATCAAAAACCCATAAGGCACTAAAAAGCGGAAAATAAATAGTTTATCAAAAATAAACCATATGAATATGTGTGCTAACCAAATTAAATAAAACATATGAATATGTGTGCTACCTAGAGATGTATTGGCAGTCGGTGCCAACCAAACCGAAAATCATATCATCTATAGGTACAAAGTTTAAGTCCACTCTCGCGTCTCTGTAATACAAAAATTTTGGTTGGTACCGACTTCCAGTACATCTCTAGGTAGCACACATATTCATATGGTTTATTTTTGATAAACTATTTATTTTCCGCTTTTTAGTGCCTTATGGGTTTTTGATTGATATTGAAGTCGGTTAATACTTTTTTTTGAAAATTTACTTTATTTTTCCATTTTTAGTGTACATAAATATATTTTACTAGCGATGGGTGATCGCCTGGGAACACCGCGTGTTACAATACAAAAGTAATGTAATGCAAAAGTTTTCTTCTATCGTGTGTCTTTACAATACACTCTGTTCTTTTTAACCGACTTCAAAAAAGGAGGAGGTTATCAATTCGTCTGTATATTTTTTTTTTTTTTTATGTTTGTTACCTCATAACTTTGGATTGGGTGAACCGATTTTGATTATTCTTTTTTTATTTGAAAGCTGGTACTTCCAGTGTGGTCCCATTTTAATTTGGTACAGTTCCGACCACGGCATCCAGTGCAAAACCGTATAAGTTTTAAATTTGCATTAAGTATGTACACGACAAATAGACGAATAACTCAATATTACGCTAACCGGTTTCGATGATTCATTATTGAATGACGATGATTTTTTATTGAAAAGGATGTACTTCAAGGGTAGTTTGATGAGAGTTTGGTTAGGTTCTGATTATGGGATCCGTGGCAAAGTAAGAAAACTTTCAAGAAACGAGCCTACTCCTTTCTTAAGGGCCGGCAACGCATCTGTGTTTCCTCTCGTGTCGCAATTGTCCATGGGCGGCCGTGATCACTTACCATCAGGTGACCCGTATGTTCGTTTGCCACCAATATTATAAAAAAAACTCTTCAATTTTACTCTTACGTTCTAATTACCCTTTTTCATTCTACATTCTACAATGATATTATAACATAATACCATTTGACAAAAGAACCTTAATAAAATTCAAACTTTAAAAAAAAATACAGACGAATTGATAACCCCCTCCTTTTTTTGAAGTCGGTTAAAAAAAGAGCCGAGACAGTCATAAGGACTGTCGACAGACGTAAAAACTTGAACAATGAAATTTAAACTATGTAGTCTTTTGAATTTGTTTTTTTTTTAATGTGTCATAGAAGGCAAACGAGCAGACGGGTCACCTGTCCATAGACAATTGCAACACCAAGGGTGACGCAAGTGCGTTGCCAGTCTGCTTTTGGCGGAAGGGGGAGGGGAGAGGGAAAGGGAGTCCGGCGTTCACCGTTAACAATGCAAGCACTGTTACTTCACGTCGATTTTCTGTGTGTCGGGTGGTAGAACCTTGGACGAGCCGACCCATTCACGCTGAATGAAACCAGTAGTAGCTACAGCGTGGCTCTACCACCTACCAAAATGAATTATAATTTGTATATTGAAATTATTGCTATTACTCTCTCTCTTTCGCATCTATTGGCAACCCCGAACAATAATTATGTACATTTTTATAGAGTTTATTGTTTAATCTAACATATGATGGGTTGCACGATCTCAACACAAAATATCAATATTAGACGTATACACGGTAGTCTGACACAGGCCGCGCAAGTACAGTAGGGCCGGTCATGCTTACGTAGCATGTCATGACGCGAAATCATAACTTTATCTCCAGCAAAATACCGCTCAACGCGCCTAAAGATGTTTTTACTTCAAAAATGAATCACTATAAACCCAATTGTAAATTCGTACAAAACACGGGTGTTGCATCGAGTGCCGATTATATATAACTAGTGGGCGCCCAGTGGTCGACATTCGGCCGTAGCTCATTGATTTTTTAAAGTTTGAATTTTATTAGGGTTAATATCATTGTTGAATATAGAATGAAAAAGGGTAATTGGAACGTAAGAGTAAAATAATACATACAGTCGAGCATAGCAACCTCCTTCACAACCTTTTTTGAAGTCCTTTATTGACAGATGTCAAAATGTCTTTTTTATTTACATGTGTGTATATGTTGTGTAAAATTGAAGCAGTAGTGTGAGTAATGCATATTTTAATTAATTTAATGTACTTCTAATGCATTTTATATAAAATAAATAGCTTTCTGCACTTCTCCTCCATATAAACTTTAACTATGCCAAATTTCACGTTCATCCGTTCGCCCAATTCCGTTAAAAAGGGATACAAAGTTTAGGCTTCACGTATTAATATATATGATGATATCTAAGTATATTATAAAGAAGGTTCTTATCGAGGGATATATATCATCACGCTAAGACCAATAGGAGCGGAGCACCAATGATGAATGTTTCAATATCTTCTTTTGAGAGCTTCCGTTGCGTGTTATCGTTAGCCCAAAGTAACTATTCCACACGAACGAAGTCGCGGGCAGAGGCTAGTGTTATATAGTATATATTAAAACCAAAACAATTCGTATTTCTAATATTCGTAAGTATTAATAAATAATAGGCACTTAACAGAAGATGTAATAGATTACGGTAAACTTCGATATCACGACAGACGATTATTATCATATAGTACTTTACGTTCATTATCCACTATTTAATTATTTTTTTATGTCACAGATAAAATTAATGGAAATTATCTGTGTACAAATATTTTAAACATTACTTCCAGTTAATAATATACACAAATTAATATGATTGTATAAACATCTCAGAAGTATGTCATAGGCATGTCAGCGTTTCCATTTGAATGGCTAAAGGGTTCCCCCTTTAGGACTATCGTTCAATGTTTTTCCCTTGTCTTATGATACTGGTTACTTTAAACGAGACGTAAGGACGACGACTGCGGCTGGATTATTTACCGATAGGCATTGTTGTTTCTGAACTGCACTATTTTGTTAAAATAGTGATTTTCAACGGTGATGGATCAGTGAGATCATTCCTAGAGAATGATCAGGAACTTTCGGTGAGAGAAAATATCGTGGAAGCTATTGTATAGTGAGGGCTTTTTCTACCTACCTTTCGCATACTATCTTTTTTTATATTAGAGGGGGCAAACGAACAGACGGGTCACCTGCTGTCAGCTTTTGCTGGCTAAGCCCCTTTTTTTTCAAATAGTTTTTTTTTTAGTTTATAGTCATAAAATACTCATCTATACATAAAACAAGAATGTAAAAAATGTAACGTGTCCGTACTTTTTAGATTTTTGTAAAACAATTGACAAAAGACACCCGTCTTGGAATAAGTAATAAAATTTCAATCATTTTTAGACATGTCTGTCTGTCTGTCTGTCTGTCTGTTTTTCTGTATGTTCGAACACGCATCACTGCTAAAGTACTACGTTTATGATAAAACTTCACCAAGAAACTCATGAAGTATATCTTAAAGTAACATTTACTTTTCGTTTCATTATAATCGGTTCGGTCTATTAAAAGTTATTGTAATTTTAATGGCAACGCGACTTAAGTACGAGAGAATAGTAGATAAGAAAATGGACTTCATACATTAAGATGACTTTATTAGTCACTGTTGTTCACATAAAATGTTAGGCAGACGAAATCGCGGGCACATGTAGTAATATATAATAAAGTAAATTTTCAAAAAAAAGTATTAACCGACTTCAAAATCAATCAAAAACCCATAAGGCACTAAAAAGCGGAAAATAAATAGTTTATCAAAAATAAAACATATGAATATGTGTGCTACCTAGAGATGTACTGGAAGTCGGT
>MU160565.1:0-24700 GCA_015888305.1 Antheraea pernyi | reverse complement strand
GGTTTTTACAGCTTCACCGGACTACTAAGGCCGAGCGCTTAGGGCACTCAGCCGATTTTGGTTTTGGGTAACATACACAAGGGTGCACGCACACCTCGGCTTGGGCTGTTTCCTGGAAAAAGACACGTCTGTCCTAGCTAACTATTCTAAGCTATTCATACATATATACATTTGTGAACCATACAATCGAAATTGCATGATTCACAAATGAATACGTGTATATCGGATTGAAACGAACTTAAACTATTCGATTCAGTTCGATGAGGGAAAAAAAAACAAAACCCTCCCACCATGTGTATATATGTGCACGTGTGTGAGAGAGATGATCTCATATGTCTGTTCAAGTGATGTAGGTGAGTCACTGTATCGCGTAAATAATATCAAGAGGGCTCCGCGCGGGGACGACCTAGGCTCGAGATATTATTGAGAACCGCGAAGTGTGCGGGAGCTAATAGGGATCGATTACAAAAGCGTGGGCGCAACACGCATTTTATAAGATTGAATTTAAATTTACTAACGGTGACGGCACCGAAGTCTAAAAATAGACATAACAAAAATTATTATTATTGTTTGACGGTTATTTTTAGGGGAAGATAGACGTAAATACGCGATTTACTCTATCTTATTTGAGTTATTTATTTTTTTAACAGCTGCGCGCGCGAGCCTTTGTAGTGTAGCCGCGATGGCTGGAAATCTATGGATTGCCGTGACGGCACCTAGTAGCGGATTACGAGAGCACTCTTCGTACGCCGAGATCTCCGAGATCTCGTGGAAAATGAGTAGTTGACCTGCGTAGTCAATACTCGATAGGGAAAAGGAGTATGCGGGGTCATCCTGTGAAGGATTAGCCGCCGGAGGTTTGGGAGTGTGCTGGGACGCGGGTTTAGGAGCCCACGGGGCCTGAGGGGCCCGGTAGGGGCGGGGGGGCGCACTAGTCGTGGGTACGGACGCTGCCGGTGCACGAGACGTGCCCGGCAGGTTCGGGAAGGCCTCTCGAGACATGAGAGGCGGAGGTCGAGGACGGGCGGGGGCAGCGGCCGTCTTAGACGGCGACGCCTGCCTGGGGTATCGAGGGCGCTTTGTGCGCGGGGCGCGGGGACATCCGCGATAATTCGCGGTATGGCCCACGCCGCGGCACAGAACACAGCTCGGAGGGTCGGAGGCGTCTTTCGTGCGAGAACACTCCCTAGTGGAGTGGTCGCCGAGGCACTTAACGCACCTGGGTTTCAGGCGACAGTTTCGTGCGGAGTGTCCGTACACCTGGCAGTTGTGACACTGCGAGGGCACAGACGTTTTGCGCGGCGGCTCGACTATGACGCCGGAGAGGCCGCAAAGGGATGTAAGATTAAAAATCGCTTTCCCCTGAGGGGTGCGATCGAGGACAACGAGAACCATATCATATGGAGCCCTGGTGCGCGGAGAGCGCATACGATGAACCTCGCGAACAGGAATCTTCTGTTCCTTGAGGTCGTCTGAAATGTCGTCAGTCGGGAGTTCTGAGGGGACTCTACGGATCACAACCCGTAGTTTACGCTCCTCTTCGAGAGAGTGCGTGAAATAGCCCCACTGGTTGTCCCGAAGGAAACGAGTGAGGTTGCGATGGGCGGTGGACGTGGCTACCTTCACCTGAATACCTACAGCGGTATTCACGGCGGAGGTGTAAGGGATACCTGCCGTTTCCAGCAGGCTAGAAATCTCAACCCAAGACGCTTTGTCTTGGATCGTAACGGGGGGCGGTGGGCGGTGCTTCTTGCCCGAAACTGCGGAACCCGCAGCCACGGGCGAGTCGGGTCTAGAGGGCGCTGGTGTTGCCTTTGGCACTTTCGCGCCATCGACGTTTGCGATCTTTTTAGAGGGCGATTTGTCCTCCGGATCGGAAGGTGAGTTCGGGCGCTTCTTGTTCTTGCGCGGTTTGCGGTGCGTGACGGTGGTGAAGCCATCGTCCGCAGCAGGGGCTTGCTCAGCCTGAGGGGCTTGCTCGGCAGGGGGATCCTGCTGAGCAGGAGGGTCTTGCTCCATGTCGGAGCCGGAGTCGGAGTCGGAGTCATCGCTATCGCGATCGGCTGGGGTTGGGAAGTTGTTGGAAGCCTCGATCTTGGCATAGATCGAGGGAGCGGGCTTCGAGGAATGAGCTCGGTGCGACGCTTTGCAGCGTACGCATCGTAATCGTCTACGAGACGAGGACAGATAGCGGCTATGAAGCCGCGGAGGCTAATGAGCTCAGTCTCTAAGAGGAGGGGAGTGAGTCGGGGGAAGACATGTGAAACCTCCCTGCCAGAGAGGCAGGGGGGCGCTCCTTAATGAATTTAACGGACTATCCCGAGTCCGGATCAAAGGGAGCTGTTTAAAACTAAACAAAATAGGAAAACAACGCAAATAAGTACCTGAGCGAGACAGGGGAAAAATAACATAAGACTACTTAAATAAACAAACAATAAAAAGAAAAATAAATGTAAAAATAAATCACTGAAGAATGAAAGAATTACGTAAATAAATAGATAAATAAATGAGTAAATAAATAAATATACCAAGAAATAGATAAAGCAATAAATAAATACAAAAGGAAAGGTCTCACTCAGTTCCAGGAAAAAGAACGCAGGTGTGCAGCACACCTGTGCCGGATCGCAACAACACGATAACTGACGTCAATAAATCACGAGTATTAAAATCGAACTTAGCGCGCGAAGCAAAACGGACATCCGTTCGAGTCGACGGTCCGATCGGAACTCCCAACAGTGCTTGCATTGTTGCGTTTCCTTCGGTCAGTGAGAGCGCACTACCCCTCCCCCATACACATGCTGGCAACGCACTTGCGACTCGCCTGGTGTTGCTAGTGTCTATGGACAGTGGTGATCATTTAACAACAGGTGACCCACATGTTCGTTTGCCTCCTTTTAACATTAAAAAAAGGGATAATAGTTAAAAATGGAGTTTAAAAGAAAATCAGTAATTTTTTAAATGATCTTGTAAATATATGTGTATAGCTCTTAATTTTAAAAGCTAGTAATAGTCGTCAACGCATATTAAAAATTTAGTATATTCTTCTTCTTACCCTTATCCCACATAAGTAGGGTCGGTACAACATGTTTGTCATGTTGTGGTATATGATTTGGCTTAATTTTTACGATCGGCCGCCTGCCTGACATCAACCCTCCTTGGGATTATTTTGTTGTACCACTGTATTTATGATTATTATTATATAGTTACGAAGTCTGATGGGATTTTTTAGCCTTACAATTTTTATGTAGGCTTTAGCTTTGGTAGGCTATTTATAGTGTCTGCTTGAGCGGCACCACCGTTCCGGTTAAAAACGAAGTTCTTCAAGATTATGGTTTGCTTGCTATATTGCCATTTTTATGTAACAGTAAACTAGCCAACTTTAGACTATTCACGAGGACTGCATTTTCGGTTTTTTTTTTCAGGATTCGTGGTTTCAGAGTTTTTTTAGTAATAGTAATATAATATTAGATATAATAAACCATTATAAAAACTATAATAGAAAAAATAAATGTAAATAAAATACATATCAATGAAATGTAATAAAATATTAAATATTTAGTATATCCTAATTATTTTTTTTCTGCTTTCTAAATATTTTACTCTTTCTCAAAGACCAATTAAGTTGGTGATCAGAATCTTGTAGGATCTTCTTACGTTATTAGTACCTACGTATCCCTTAAAAACTGTTTAAATATCTTTCTGGGACCGATTCGCTATGCTTATATTATTTATCCTTTGTAAAATTAAGTCGGATTAAAAAACAAATATATATATCATAGGCAAACGGACAGGCGGGTCATCTGATGTTAAGTGATTACCGCCGTCCATAGACACTAGCAACACCCCACGGGAGTCGCAAGTGCGTTGCCAGCCTGTGTTTCGGGGGAGAGAGAGGGGAGGAGAGTAGGGCCTCAGGCGCTCTCAGTGACCGAACAAAACGTAACAATACAAGCACCGTTACTTCACGTCGGGTGGTAGTACCGCGGGCGAGCCGACACATTCATGCTGAAACCAGTAATAGCTTCAGCGTGCCTCTACCACCTACAGAAGTAAGTTTGATAATAATAATACGCAGGCAGGTGCGGGAGTTGCGCAAACAACAGGATGGCCAGGAACGGTCGCCATCGTGGGCAAGTGGTTCGGGAACTCGAAGAAGGGGCTCATATTCGGCATATGGAACTCTCATACATCACTCGGGAACATACTGGGTGAGTTATTATCTAAGGAAAATGTTCTCCAGCATCGGCTTTGTTATTTATAGTGCAAAAAAATTAGAGATTATAAATTCAATAGAACCTTCTTCATTGAATTGAATGTGAAAAATTCTTGTAAAGAGGTTTCTACTTTTGAGCTAAAAAGGCTTTTACTTGCAGAGACTTAGAGTCTCTACTTAATTTTGAGTTAAAGAATTGAAATTAACAAAAAAAAAGTAACAAAAATATTATGTACTATGCTAAAATATCTTGTAGGCTATTTCAAAGAATCAAGGTATTGGGGCTCATAGGGAAGGGTAAAGGGGTTTCTTTAAAAAAGTTAATTAATTTTCATAATATAATTCGTTCATATAAAGGTACATTCATAAATTACGTCACACAAATTTCATGAATTTCGTGACTCCTCCCGTGTTCAATATAAGTGTGACGTCATACATTTTAAAATGTGTATGAATAATATGATACAGGTCTGCCGTTGCGAGCATTATTTTTTTTTTTTGTGTAACTTCACAAACGGTAGAGGTCTTTATCTAAATTGTCACGAATTTCATTCAATATAAATTTATTAAAGTTTTAAGAAACTACCATACTTATAAGAAAATTTATAAGCATAGTATAATTTTGCTTTCAATTTTTTTTACGGTTTTTCTTCTCTGCACAAAATATATAAACAATGCAAACGAAGTTTCTGGTGTCAGCTAGATAGAAATAAATTAAAACATAACTTACAAAATTATATATGGTTCTTTTATATTATTTTCACCATAAAATCAATATTTAATTAAACATTGTAGAAAATCTACACACAATAAGAGATTAAATAGATAGACTTACATACTATCGGCTGAGTGCATTAAGCGCTCGCCTTAGTAGTCCGGTGAAGCTGTTAAGACCTTGCTAGGTCAATAACGTAATGAGTTCGAAAAAAAAGGCTTTAGACTTACACATATGTCGTTTCATGTTACGTCATGTGCTATGACTCTTCCTTCCTTGTTACACCTCGTTCCCTTTCCCCCTTGTTGAACATTAATCTAATTTAATTTAGCAAAGGCTATCCGCTCGTATTCTGATCGGCTCAGCCATTTCAAAATTAAGTCGCTGTCTGAACGTAGACGCACTTCCGATCTTCTTTTCTTGTGCAAATTAACGAATGGCTTACTCGCCGTTCCCTATCTCCTGTTAAACCTCAACTTTGCTATACCCACGAGACTCCCTAGATCTACAAGATTTATAAGTATCATCAAAGAAACTCACAGTAATTCTAACCTAGGTAAAAATGCACCACTTAACAGATTAACTCGTGAGTTTAACAGTACATCGAAACAAAATAAAAATGTTGACTTATTCGCAGCAAACATCGCCATGTTTAGAAAGGAACTAAAAGGAGAAGTTGTCTAATCGTTATTGCCCGTATTCTTATTATATTAGATTAATTTTCTTTTATTTATTTTAATTTTTCCAATTGATCATATAAAATTCTGCTTCAAATCTCAAATTACTCTCAAATGTAATGTTTTTGTTTTTTTTTCTGCCTCCATCATGCTAACGTATGACAGCTTACAATTATTACAATGTCTATTAATGAAATGCTACTATATTTCAAATTTTGTTTGAGTTTGTTTACGGAATTAATTTTCTTAATGTATAATATTAAGTAAACTCAGTGAATTTCTTAATTTCATTTTGTAACCCTAACTGTTTGCTCATTGTCAGACTAAGCATGCAGTCTACACCTCTAATTACGCTGACACTTACCGTTACAAATTGCGTGTGCCTTATTTTAATAATGATCAGTGTACATTGTGTTGGTGTTCAATAAATAAATAAATAAAAAACATTTCCTACCACGTTAACTATGACGTAATTTATTGATGATCCTTAAGTATTTGTGTTGGTTTTTGGTCATATGTCGGTGACCAAGATAAAAATGCGGTTAATGAACGTTCCCCCCTGTTACACCTTGTTGACCATACCCTCCACGTAACTTGTGACGTAATTTATAGATGACTTGTGAGTCGTTGTGTTGGTTTTTCATGGTGTGTGGATGTTCAAAATTGAAAAAAAACGGTTATGTAGATCGCTAATGTCTAATTGGTTTACTGTAGGTACTATAATAGCGTCAGAGTTTGTGGATAGCGACTGGGCATTGTCGTTCGTACTGCCGGGGCTGGTGATGGGCGCTGCGGGAGGAGTTGTGTGGCTGTTGCTGCCTCCGGAGCCAGCAAGCGTGGGCCTTGCTGTTGGGGACAAGAGCTCGGTTAGTACCTACACGTTGCAACACAACACACACACACACACACAAAATGATAGAACGATATATGGTAGTAAACACAGCTCAAACTACAAATAATAGCAGACCTACCAGGATGTCTGATCTACCAGAATCCATCGACATTTGTCTTTTACTTTACGAACGGTCCCGGCGGACGTTGCCCTGCCTTGATAATAAAAAAGTTCTAAAATTCAACCGCAGCAACACCTACCTGGTCCAATTGTAAATCTAAACCAAACTTGAATCCACCTGAACAAATTCTGGACCTGAACTCAAAACCTGAACATGAAAAAAAATTATCAAAATCTGTCCAGCCGTTTAAGAGGAATTCAGTCACATACACACGGACAGAAGAATGATATATATAAGGATTTCTCGGCGTAAAAGTCCCTCCTACAATATAATAGCAGCGAACGTCTTCGCTCGTTGTCGTGGACGGGCGGTTAATTCCGTCCCCGCATATCCGCCGCTACCTCTCTTTCCCAGCATCTCAAATCTAGTGTCGATCTCTTGGAGTGGGGGCCTTGAGTACACTGCTAGTACGATACATTGATAGTGCATTCACTAGTTCATTACACACCCCTAACTACATAAACTTTGACTGTATTATACGTAAGCTCGAACTTACGGCTATGTTCAGAACTGGTACATGGTCAGTATCGTACGGTTTACGAAGGTAAATGACGTCATTAAATACGTCACGCTCTGTCTACCATATATAAAACTGGTATAATAATATCCAAACAGCCGAGCCGACAGTCGACGAGGTCTGACGAGGAAGACGAAGCTGAGGACGATGAGACGACTCAAGTCATTGTCGGTGATCAGGTCAGTGTTCAAACACATTTAACTGCTACCATCCACTTTCCAATATAATATGTTCTTATAACATGCTAATTATGTATGCGATGCGGAAATGTAACTAATTAATTAAAATTATTTTAGCGTCACTGCACATTCACTGGTTATGAATGAATTTACACCACCACAGACAAACATTTTCGCTAATAATAAAAATCTATATTCACACGAACTAACCACTCTAAGGAAAATCAATTAAAACTCTTGTTTTACAAGCTTTTATTTAGTTTGCAATGTTTGTTATTGTCAAATCTTGCAGCTGAATAGGAAACGAAGGAAATTGCAATTTTGCATTTTTGTTCAGTCCTAATAACAATACATGAAAATGAAATCAAAACAAAATGGCGAATTTCAAAATGGCCGCCATACATATTGATTGATTTCTGATAAGATAACGTATCCACGATTAATTAAAAATTCTATTCACACAGACTAAGCAATTCTGAAGGTGTAAATACACTCTAATGAAAATCAAAATAAATGTTTGTTTTACAATTTTTTATTTAGCTTGCAATGTTTGTTAGGTTTTTTATATCAAATCTTGCATCAGTTTCTTTAGATTTACGGCTATGCATATTTATTTAGTACTGATAACAATGCACGAAAATGAAATAAAAACAAAATGACGTATTAAAAAATGACTGTCATACACGCTGAACAATTCTTTAGCGCACTTGTATAGAAGTTTCGTTGTAAGAATTTCATTTAAATATTGATTGTTTTCTGATAAGATAACGTAATCGCTTATAATTTTAAAAAATGAGTGCGTTTTACCGTCATACGCGATTGAAGTAAAACTTCTTTGGCGTTATAAGAGATGGCGATTAAGTTAAAAATAAATACATCATATGAGAATTTAAAAAGCCATTTATTGATGACGTTACACTAGTAATATATACATTTATTATCATCGACCACTGTACATTTTAAAAGAATAATTTAATTACTATCATACTTCATGTGATATGATTGGTTTATGATTTAATTGCTTAACTTTGATTAGCTTGATAACCTTTGATTTAATTTGTTACTTACTTACACTGAAACCATCAGGTAGCACGGTCGCGCGCTCATATATACATAATTAATTCTATTGTATGAGTTTTATTTTGATTCAATTTAATATTTTTTTATCAAAGTTCTTTGATTGATTTGTTTATAAACTATTAATTGACAAAATTATTTAAAAAGACACAGTGCAGCCATTTTGCCGTGCTACTATAAAAAAAAGGAAAAAAAATGAGTTTATAGTCTATAGAGGAATTAACTTATAGTGGTTCGCTACTAGGGCGATGGTAGCCCAGTGTATGAGACGGTGCGACTCATATATGAGACTTACACGTCCAGATACCTCTTATGTCATCAAATATAAGCAAATCAAAGACAAAGACCCCACCCCTTTTGCTTACGTAATTCTTGAATGTGAATGACCACTCAGGACTGAGTGTAATAATCTTAAGGAGTGACTCATAGAATATTTAAAAAAATGTATCATCATTATCCACATAGACACTTAACAAGTAAAAGGTTTTCGTGAACGTATTGCACTAATAATTTAGAAATAAATCTTTAAATTAATAGTCTCATAGTTTATTTAAAAAAAGTAGGTGTCATTGTTTTTTGTATTCATTCAATATGTTATTTTTTTATCTAATAGACATTTGGTATCGTCATATATCAATTGATGATATTGTTATATTTTAACAAAACAAGATGTCTATTTGGTTAATTTGTCAATATAATTCTCCCTGAGTTTTAATAATGTAATTATGCTTTTGATAATTCTTGAGTCAACAAATCAAAGAACTACCCCCACCACCTTTAGTAGTTACATAATACTTGAATGACCTCTAATAAGTTTTATAGTATAAATTGATAAGAACACAGTGTTTTTTTTTATTGCGCACGCCAGAATCGTGATTAACAGCATGTACACTTTACAGGGTGCCAGTCTACGGCCGAATAGGCATTCCGCGAACGTGGCTCAGGTAAGACATAAAGCATAAAGATAAAGAGTTCACGGGGCGGTATTCGACACGTGTCCGCTGCGATTGTACAATTGTTATTTATTTATGAAGTGAAAACTTCTTTGTGCCCGTTGAGCGGTATTTTTTTTGGCGGGGGATAATTTTATAATTTTGCTTGATGGCAGTTAGCATGACCGAGCGTATTGGGCTTGCGTCGGTCTAGTGCCGCGTAGTGTATGAGCCTGTGTACATCTAATATTCAGATTGTGCAGCCCATCATATGTTTGTTGAATTAATAAAATATATATAAATTAATTATTATTCGGAGTGCTAATAGATGTGAAAGAGAGACGAATGATAATAAAGGCAGTTTATAAATTCTGTAATTCAAATAATTAATTTTAAAATGCAAAAGAGAACACAGTTCCATTGTTTTGAACGTTCGATTCTGTCGGTAGTTCTTATAATTGCCTCTATTAAAAAAAATACTTTATACTGTTCAGCATTTCAACACAATCTGAATTATGAAGGTGGTAGAGCTACGTTGAAGCTATTACTGATTTCAGCATGAATGGGTCGGCTCGCCCGCGGTACTACCACCCGACCCACAGAAAATCGACGTGATATAACAGCGCTTGAATTGTTGCGTTTCGTTCGATCAGTGAGAGGAGCGCCGGAGGCCCATCTCCCATCCCTCCCACTCCCCCCAACCCTTACCCCCGAACACAGGCTGGCAACGCACTTGCGTCTCCCCTGGTATTGCTAATGTCTATGGACGGCGGTGATCACTTAACATCAGGTGACCCGCCGGTTCATTTGCCTCCTATAATATAACACAAAAAAAAACAATCTCATCTTGGCGATAGATTTACAACTTGAGGGTGGTAACTATCCAGGAGGATTTTAAAAAAGCCTTACCACCATGCTGTGACTTTAACAAGATGTTATTCTTCACCGTTCGCTCCAAATCAGTTGCTAGGATTCGAACCTATGTGCATCGACGCAGTGTCCAAAGTGTCCAAACACATTAACTAAATAATCATCGTTTAAAGTTCAAAGCATGATGATAATTGAGTGTACGATTCGATTTTACATATGTAAATATTTGCTATTCACGGAAATCGCAGACACGAAACAGCAGCGGGCGCGAGCGAATCCTGCCCCGTGGTTTTTCATCTTTACTCTTCTGTCATAGTTTAATGCATTTGTTTGTACGATTTTGCATGCATTCTAATGGGTTACTTTAACGTTAAATAAATCGAGTCGTTATATTTCAAAATCAGCTAAATCATGTATAAAACATGTTAAATATTTTAAAGATTTCCAACTTTTATACACCGAAAACGAAGTTCACATTTTGCCCTTCATAGGGTTTTTAGTTTTTTTTTTTATGTGGAACATCTATAGGCGCGGTTAAACCGGCTTTTAACTTGGCGCAAAACACGAACTTTGCAATATTAATGAAATACTCAAAAACATTTGCAACCCTATGTACTGGTGAAAACCGCATGAAAATCCGTTCAGTAGCCTTTGAGTTTATCGCGAACAGACGGACAGATGCACTTGGCAGAGGGCTTTGTTCTAAGCTCTCGTATATTGTGCATGTTAGTTTCACATCCAGTAGATTACATTAGTAACAGCATCACTGCATCGACGTCAACAGAAATTATCGTCTATTGTAACCAGTTTTGTGAAATAATAATAATAACTAGTGGGCGCCCAGTGGTCGACATTCGACCATAGTTCATTGATTTTTTAAAGTTTGAATTTTATTAGGGTTAATATCATTGTTGAATGTAGAATGAAAAAGGGTAATTGGAACGTAAGAGTAAAATAATACATACATACAACCTCCTTCACAACCTTTTTTGAAGTCCTTTATTGACAGATGTCAAAATGTCTTTTTTATTTACATGTGTGTATATGTTGTGTAAAATTGAAGCAGTAGTGTGAGTAATGCATATTTTAATTAATTTAATGTACTTCTAATGCATTTTATATAAAATAAATAGCTTTCTGCACTTCTCCTCCTTATAAACTTTAACTATGCCAAGTTTCACGTTCATCCGTTCGCGCATTTCTCTCAAAAAGGGATACACAATTTGGGCTTCACGTATTAATATAATAATATGTAGTGATAATTTGTACAACGACCACCTCTCATATGAAGTTGTAATATATATCTGTTAGTACCAAGAACATGTGACAGAGAGCACGGCGCTGCTCCGCCGTAGCTCCGTGTCTCACTCGGGGGCTAGCGCCGTCTCGCTCACACGCGCGATCTCGATACCCGGTGTTTTGGAATTCTCGCTGTCCCTTTTCTTCGCCAAGATGGTCAGCTATACGTTCCTTTTCTGGCTGCCGTTGTACATTAAAACATCAGGTGAGTTCATATCCATACATCACAT
Organism: Antheraea pernyi; assembly: GCA_015888305.1. Taxonomy (NCBI): domain Eukaryota; kingdom Metazoa; phylum Arthropoda; class Insecta; order Lepidoptera; family Saturniidae; genus Antheraea; species Antheraea pernyi. The sequence goes on along the minus strand of MU160565.1, from coordinate 12,978 downwards.
CCATACACATTTAAATATTCATAGGTCACAGAGGCAAAAAGGTATAGTGATTCTTTTTTTCATTTTTTATATATTTTGCTTTTTGTTGTCATTAGTGTCTATCTAAGCACCAATTAAATACATTTCTGAAGCCAAGTCACTATTCTTAGGCCCCTATGACTTTAAAAAAAACGTATAATATTTACAAGTTTTTCAATAAAGTTGATATATCAGATGAAAGATTAAACACTCGTAGTATCACACTATCAGTAAACAGTCACATTTAATATATAATATCAGAACAAATACTAATAAACAACAAAGAGAACCTAAATTAAAGTTTGTTCTAAGACTTTGCTAAGTATAAACACAAACGTAATATACCTAGGTGCAATGACCGGTGCCGAGGAGCCGAAAGCTGCAAGGGGCGACCCGGAGTTGATAACCTTCGATAATAAAACGGACAATAAACCCTTTTATTTTGTTCGTGCCGTTCCCACGTTCACTTTCAAGTGTAAGCGAAGTCACCCGATGGTCATTGACACTGTGCTTTAACATAGACGTGTAGAGGATTGCGTATAATTTTTGTATATTTGTATATAATTAGGTCAAATATTAAGCACCTATTTTTTTAATTGATATACATAGCGAGATCCGAGTGCAAAATATCCTCAATAAATATTGCTACTGTCTAACCTTTCAACCTGTATATAGTTTTAATTTACTTTATACTTTAATTTATATAATATTTTTAAATTATTTTATTTATACGTGTAACGTCACGAAACGTATTACTCGTCTCTTTCCTTCTTGTTTGTCATATAATACGCTTAAAACGATTTTTCAGTAATAAAACAAACAACTTGAGAAAAAGATACCACCCAAGAGTCCCTAGAAAATAAAAAACTAATATTTTGTTGTGGGAGGTAATTTATGGACGGCCTATAATGTGATTTTTACTGTTCCTTGACATAATAGAAAGCGTAACTCATCTTTCTGTTTTTGTAAAATAATATGAGTAAACATTGAGTCTGGCAAGACTGACTGATAGAAGGTGTGTGGTGGTGTGATGGTGGACAGCAAGGTGGACGGACAACCTGTCCGCGCGTCAGTCCGGCGAGCTGAGCACTGTGTTCGACGTGGGCGGAGCCGCGGGCGCGGTGCTAGCCGGCCTCGTCGCCGACTGGACCGCCTCTCCTGGCATCGTCTGCACTGTGTTTTATATATTCTGCGGACCCTCGGTAACTATTCACATGACGAAACACAAACACTCTGCACAAACATATTAAAAAGTCATATACTCATTCATCGATATTTACATGACGAAACGAAAATACTCTGCACAATTATATTAACAAGAACACATACTCATTCATCCATATTCACATAACGATACCTATATACTCTGGACGAACATATTAACAACAGCACATACTCATTCATCCATATTCACATAACGATACCTATATACTCTGCACGAACATATTAACAACAGCACATACTCATTCATCCATATTCACATAACGATACCTATATACTCTGCACGAACATATTAACAACAGCACATACTCATTCATCCATATTCACATAACGATACCTATATACTCTGCACGAACATATTAATAAGAACACATACTCACTCATCCATATTCACATAACGAAACCTATATACTCTGCACGAACATATTAACAACAGCACATACTCACTCATCCATATTCACATAACGATACCTATATACTCTGCACGAACATATTAATAACAACACATACTCACTCATCCATATTCACATAACGACACCTATATACTCTGCACGAACATATTAATAACAACACATACTCACTCATCCATATTCACATAACGAAACCTATATACTCTGCACAAACATATTCACAAGAACATATACTCACTCATCCATATTCACATAACGAAACCTATAAACTCTGGAAGAACATATTAACAAGAGCACATACTCATATAACGAAACACAAGCACTCATCACAAACATATTAAAAAGAACACATACACATCCATCCATAATCACCTAACGAAACATAAACACTTTGCACAAAGATATTAACATGAACACATATTACTTCATTCAACACTCGATCCCATAGACACACATTCATTAATTGCTTACAAAATTTTACACAATCACACACAACAAATACACTAACTACACGATAACGGTAAGGTAATATATTACTGGTCATCGGTTTCGTGGAGCTACCCTCTCTGCAGCCCTATAGAGACCTCGGCTCCAGGTATCTCCAAATGTCTGGATACACACAAACTAATCCTGAATTGAGTCACTATAACAGATTTTTAACATATCTACTTTGACTGTCAGATTGTCACCCGTTGACCAATTCTTTGCGTGAAAAAAATTGAAACCAACTTAAAAAAGTCACTAAAAAATTTACGCCTACCTACACTTTATGACACATTCTCAACATGTCTACTCAGATTGTCACATTGTTACATCCTTTTGAACATTTCTTCACGGGAGGAAAATGACACTAACTTTTAAAAAAACCTAAATAAATCTACGCCTACCTATGCTAAAACCTATAAACTATTTAATAAAAAACTTGTAAACAGATTTGTATGTTGAGCATAGTAGTATTAGTATACTATCACATTTCGCGAATAAATATTCAAACAGATGTAACAATATGAAAATCAAAGGAAACATGTTGAGAAAGTGTTATATAGCGTCGGTGGGTAGGCGTAAAAATTTTTTCAGAACATTACAGTTAATGTTCTGCGTTTCAACAATTACTCCGGTAGGGGCTAGTTCACGGCAGTTATTTAACAGTTTGTAGGGGGGGTATAGAGTAGTGTGTATGGTTGTGCAGCTGCTGGCTTACCAGACGTGGGGCGGGAGTTCGTATCCGGTGAACGTGGGACTGTTGGTGATCGCCGGAGTGCTGGTCAACGGTCCCTATGCTCTGATCACCACCGCGGTCAGCGCTGAACTGGGTCAGTACTTACATTATGGTGTGTTTTGATGGAATATTGAAAGAAGTGTCTTTGTATGGAAATAGTTCCTCAAAATGTTTGGCATTTAGATGGCGCTACTGAAGGTAGTGGACATTTCAAGGGACACGTTAATTTATCTGTATATTAAATAAATTGTCGAGTGTATGTAAGCGCATAATTTGACATCGGCTGCACCTATTTGGATAATTCTTTTTGTGTGTGTGTAATTGTCAGGACAAGGTTAGGAAAAGTGGAAATTTTAGGTTAAAATATGTACAATGTCAAAATGTGACTGAGAACCTAGTAATTTTATAATTTACAAACATTACTGATCGTCGAAGAAACGTACTGAATTTGTTTGACAGATTTGTTTTTTTAAAGCACCTGGGTACCTTTTAATAATACACAATATTCATTTCAGGTTACCCTCTAGTTATATTATCGAAATTGTAGCAATTTATGTCATATTCCATACATTTTAGTAAATAATACTCAGCCTTACCTCATTCAACACTACATAGTTTACATGCTTAATTGTTTTTAAATTATTATAGGCATTGGATACACGGCTTTTAAGCCAAATTTCATTTTTTTTTAACCTGTATACATAGGCTGAATAAAGTGGTGGCTTTTTTTAATTTCAAGAGATTTTATGATAACTGAAAAAAAAATTATGAACACCAGGCTATAAGAGTCCCGAAGCTGGACTAAAAGGGTACGAAGTACGAGTTACCATATTAGCGTGTGGATTAATGGCGATTGTACGAGTTTAAGCCTCACTTTAACTCCGCTACGGACAGCCATCCCAGTAATTGTGAAGAATCGGTAACATTATCGATATGATTTTTTAGATATCACTATTTTTCATACAATAAACTACTGTAACCTTAATAGCTTTTTGACAGTAAAGCTAGCATAACATGGTGCCTGAGCTTACTACTATTGAAATTTGTAATATACTTTGGGACCTTAATGAAGAACTTAAAACTATTCTTATTTTTTAATGGTATTATCGAGTTTAAAACATGGAATGATTATTAATCCTGTGTTTGATTGTTTCGCTCTATGCTTTTTAACTAGCCATCAGGTAATTATGAAGTTTTATACATTTTTTTAAATATTATAGGAGGCAAACGAACATGTGGGTCACTTGTTGTTAAGTGATGACCACCGTCCATAGACACTAGCAATACCAGGAGAGTTGCAAGTGCGTTGCAAGCCTGTGTTTGGAGGGAGGGGGAAGGGGAGGTGGGCTTCCGGCACTCTCACTGACCGAACGAAACGCAACAATGCGTGCACTGTTACTTCACGTCGGTGTTTCTGTGTGTCGGGTGGTAGTACCCCGGGTGAGCTAACCCATTCATGCTGAAACCAGTAATAGCTTCAGGGTGCCTGTTACACAAAAAAAAAACATACTTTCATCTAAAAAAATCTACTGTTTTCGATCTCATTTAAATCTATAATAATGGGAACGAAGCTGCGAACAGAATGTATAAAATCTAAGCTCATCTAAGTCAGTAGTACAGTGAGCCCGAATTCGAGATCCACGGACGGCTGCAACTTGAATGGCTAGAACTTGTAAGTATGATCCAGTGGTCGTAATAGAGATGTATTCGGGTGCAGGAACGCACAGCAGCCTCGCGGGGAACGCGCAGGCTCTGGCGACGGTCACCGCCATCATCGACGGCACCGGCAGCGTCGGTATGGATCAATATTAAAATATTATTTTCGCGAAAAAAAAATTGCATATGTCAGTATGCATATGACCACATTTAAAGCCAGTTGTACATATTATGGAAAATTATAAAAGTTTGCAAAACCGTGTACACGACAAATAGGATGTATTTATTAGGCTCTTTTTTTTAAACGACTATTTTTGTATCTACCGTCGCTATCGAAGCAAAGTTTTGTTGGAAATATTAACTGTATATACTTACCCAGAGCCTGAGAAGATTTCCCATGTAAAATACACGAAAACTTGGATGATTGTTTTTTTTTTAAATTTTATAACTAAGCGGCACTTTATACTGTCATATCTTTCGAACTAAAGAAATAACTTAGTATTGCATGCCCTACAATATTGTCTATTACAATTTAACTGTACCTCACACTGGTGAGTCATTGCAAGTCACATTTTGTAGAAATTTCTTGTTTTTTTTTATTAATGACCTTTTTTATATCATAGGGGGCAAACGAACTGGTTGGTCACCTGATGTTAAGTGATCACCACCGTCCTTAGACACTTGCAACACCAAAAGAGTCGCCTGCCTGTGTTTGAGGGATAGGGGTGAGGGGAGAGGAGAGGAGAAGGGAGGTGGGTCTCCGGCGCTCTCACTGACCGAACGAAACGCAACAATGCAAGCACTGTTACTTCACGTCGGTTTTCTGTTTGTCGGGTGGTACTACCCCGGACGATCCGACACATTCATGCTGAAACCAATAATAGCTTCAGCGTGGCTCTACCATCACCAAAAACATGACTGAACCTACAGGGAAAAGTAAACCCTCTTTAGCTCCATTTATATGCGTGTATTACATATATTAATTTTCTTTAAATATTTAAATTTATTATGGGTTTTACTATGAGCTATATTTACTAACTTATATCTCCCTCTCAAGTTCCGTTCACGTCACCCGTGACCGCATTCACCAGCTTACAAACGTGCGTAAACAAGTTTTACTTCAAAAATAATTAAAAATATGTTCCGCCATTTTGAGACCTGGGACTTAAAGAAACAGCCGAGGTGTTAATGTGTATGGGTGCGGCAGGTGCTGCGATCGGTCCGATGCTCGCGGGAGTGATCTCGAGCTTGGGTTCGTGGTCGCACGTGTTCTACATGCTGATCGCCTGCAACTACCTCGCACTGTTCTTCCTCTTAAGGTCATTACCATCATCAGATCCTAAATATTTTACATTCAATACATTACATACATATAATAAATATATTACAAAATATTTTTTTTTACCGTATTTTTGGCAACCAATCTTCTAGATTACTGCCATTCTCGAGTATATAAAAGAAAGTGTGTGTGTACTTATGTAAAATGTATGTAAAAACAAGATAAAAATCTTTTCAAAAATTTTATTTTTCGCCTTATTCTACGTTTGTATAAAAACGACACTAACAATAGAAAAAAGGTATTTATTACATTGAAAGTTTTAATACAAACAACAAATACAAAGAAACAAAATGTTGACTATAGCTAACTAGTACTACTAGCTATAGTCAGCATTTTGTTTCTTTGGATTTGTTGTTCTTGGACGGGAAATAATACCATAGAGCTTGAATTCTGAGATACCACAAAAGCTCCCTGGAAAATTCGAGGGGAGCCACCATCTTCTTAGAACATTGAAATTATCACAAAAGACTTATAATATTTTTGAAGTTATACTTCTTTTAACGCGTTAGGGAAAAATTATGAGAATACATTTTTACGAAGCGCGCGCGCACCGTCACTAAAACCGACACCCCATTAACAATAGAAAAAAGGTATTGATTACATTGAAAGTTTTAATACAAATAAATACAAACAACAAATACAAAGAAACAAAATGCTGACTATAGCTAACTACTACTACTAGCTATAGTCAACATTTTGTTTCTTTGGATTTGTTGTTTGTATTTCTTTGTTATATTGTTATGTTTGTCTATCTGTTCGTGATAAACTCAAAAACTACTGAACGGATGTTCATTCTGTTTTCACCAGTAGATAAAGTGATTCATGAGGAAGGTTGAGATATATAATTTGTCAAGGATTTTTTTTTAATTATCAGTGCGTGAAAACTTCCGCCGAGTTCACTAGTCTAAAATGAAATAACCTCAATCATAATATATAAGGTCAGTTATCTGTAAATGAAAGTTCCGTAAAAATCGGTCTAACCGTTTCAGATATAGCACTGTGGACGAAGCCGCTGGTAACAGCTAGAATTTTATATAAAGAAAATTATTGAGGTCCGTCGTTGTGTGCTAAAAACTATTCAGTATAGATTTCTTTCTGTAAAAAAGTGGCGCAAGCGGTGTGATGCGCATTCTAATACACTGTGACTTATCTTGCAGTTTGAGGCCGTTTAAGTATTACGTAAGCAGATATTTTATAGATTCTGACCGCTTCCTCCCCCCTGTCAGAAAATGTTAGCAATGCTCTTACCTACTTCCCCTCCCCCCTCCCCCGTGCTCACGTAAACATTTAAATAATTATTTGTAATGTATTCTGGTTAAATAAATAAATATTGCTGGCGTAATTACCAATCAGACCCCCCTCCTTCTATGTCATCAAAAATAACCGAAAACTAAACCCAATATCAGTGCTTACGTAATACTTGAATGACCCCTTTAAGCATGACGGTGATCGTTGAGAGATTAATATCTGTCGACGGCGACCGTCAATCCCTTCTTACATTTCGTTTAGATAAATTTAAGTTAAAGTTAAATAATTATTTTCTTTTACAGGATAACCAAATCTGAGATAGTAAAACTACGGCAAGAGAGACGGATAGCGTCGCAATCCCGAATCAGAATAGAATAATATTAATTAAATATCTTAGAATTAATTCGGACATTCGTTACAGCGCCATCTATTGATTTCAACCTTCAACCAAACTGCGACTACATTAGCCTACGGAATCAAAATCACCCTACTTTTTTTGCTATAATTATTTCCTGCCCTTTGAGATTTTTCAACACACTTACCTTTTTTTATTCGACTTCTCCATGTCTATGTTATCATCGTTTTGATGTGTCAGTTATCAATTAATTATAATGATATAGGTGACATATAAAGAACTATAAAAACAAAACGATAATAATTTACACTCCCGTGGATCTGCAATTTTTCTAAATTAATAATTAATTATCCTAGGGGGGTGAAGAAGGGAGTAAAACGTAATGACAAAGCCAGGAAAGGCCACAGAGTACGTTATATAAATAGAGGTCGCACTCGTTCTTTCCAATCAGCGCCTCTATAATACGACTTTCGAACTAATATCGTATACAAGTTTTTGATCATTTTTATTTGTAATGAATATATTCATCGTAAGGCAAATCTAAATCCAAGTATGTATATGCAGGAGTCAATGTTTATAAGTAGATCCGGAGATAGATTAAATTGTTTGTGGGAGACAAGAAAATTTAAGAGAGCACACTCTCGTAGCAGATACGTAAACAAAGTGAATGAAAATAAATATTTGAAAGTTGTCAGTTTGAAATGTCAAAATTAATTGTCGTCCACCACATTTTGTTATCAAACTTGCCAAAAAAAATTATATAACAGTGCCATCTAGTAAGTTGATTGATAACAAAACTAGACGAGCCTTTTCCATACAAATCCGATTCTGAGGAGTGAAAATAGCCTGGGAAAGGCCGCTTTGTCTATGTACCGTAAAATTGTATTTGACGCCATCTTTGAGCGACGTTCGTTACTAATAACTAAACAGTTCATTCATACTGAACAAAAAAGTATTTTTTTTATTATTTAGTGTAACGTCAAAACCAATGCCATGAGAGTTATACAAGGTTTTTTTTAATAATAAGCTTCAGCCATTTATCACTTCTAATTACAGGCCTAACGACGCGTTTTTACTAACACCTGATAGCATTTTCATCGTAAATAGATAAGTAATTTGAAGCAAAAAATATTATTTCAATCGGACTGCTAGTTTCTGATATTACCGCGTCCAAACGTACAAACTCTCCAACTTATATAATAACAACTGCAACTCAATGTATTACAAATACGCGGGAATAGCTAATATTAGTACAAGTATTAGTAAAGTCTTAGAAAACATATCCTGAATAAGATGATAATGACTACGTCCGGTACCGCTATGACACACCCGAGAGGCGAGCCTACAACGCCACCCGGGGAACCACTATTGACCTGCGATACCGCGCTATTGACTTTATCGGGGGTGTTACTAATGACCTCGAACGCTATTGGTTGAAGTTACCGGCTGTTCATTCACCCCGATGTGAGACTACATTGTTAGGAATTCGGTATATAAAGGGCAAGATATCGCTGATCTGCACGCACTCCTATGTGGAAGTTACTGTAAGGCGAAGCTCTGCCTTGATAAATAGTTACAGTGCCTTCAGAGTGTTTATTGCCGTTCCTGACTGCATCGACTCTATACGTGATTAGTGTAACAGATTAAGTAAGAGTAGCCATCAGACCTTAATCCAAAGCTTTAATCAAAAATGTCACCTAAAATTATCAAAAATCATTGCAATGTGGCTAAAATTATGTTATACCTCGAATACAATAAAAAATAGTACTAAATATGAGTTTTGTAACTATTGTTATGAATTATCAATAGATGGCGCTGTAACACAATTTGTTATACTGCTGTGAATCGCGCTATCGAAATTCCTGATATTGTTTACCAATATTCTTTTTAATAAGTGATGATAAGGGCTATCCTAATGAAATCATGACATTGTCAACAGGTATTTTTTAAAGTATTTAGATATTATATGTTTTCCATTAATTTTATATATTTTTGTCTGTCTAAACAAAAGGTGATTTGTACTGTGTTTTAAAATATTAGCCGATAATAGTGACAAAGTTAATGAAACACAATTATATTGTGAAATGAATTGTTTCTTGTATTTTAACCCGGCTTGTTTATTGCACGTTTGGGGAGATATTTCTCTTATAAGGAAGGTGATGATCTCTTGTTTATTTCATCTTTTCCATGTATTTCCATCTGTCCCTCTTTCCTCTCAGTGGAAATATGTCCACTGCTCGGCATAGTTCTCCCACAAAAATCGTTTCATATATATACGTTTGTTTAAGGAATGCAAATAGCCTAAAAGGTACAGTCAAATAAAATACATTTTTCTACATATCTTAATTTCAACATAATCTATGGATATATTGATTAATTTAACACTAGACGGTTTTATTAAAATGGCGGCTACTTTTGTGCAGATTTTGAATGCGTAACGTATTTTAAACATGGAGTGTAGAGGTAAGGAGAACCATTTCTATGTGTGAAAAAATGTCCGTCAAATAGCATTAAATTATGGTGTCGCAACAGTAACAACAGGGTTTATTATTGTTAAATTATTTCAACAAGTTTTATAACGTATTATTTAAATTTCACAGAAATACCATCACACTCCACATTATCTTACAGCAGTTATCTTAGGTTATATTTACAAGATTATTTTGAACTATCCATAAACTTTTCTAGCGCCGTTTTGTAGGGTCTTGGAACTATATACTTGGAGCTGGACACTTTTTCAACGAATTACATAGTTAACCGAGTCGAAATACAGATATGACTTATGTATGCTTGGTACACATATAAATTTCAATAACTTATATAAGTATAAATATGTAGCTTAGGTTTTAGGTCGACAATTCCATTAACAACAGTCCGAGCCGAGGTGTTGAGCTAATGTCAAAATAAAATCGGCTGAGTGCCTTCAGCGCTCGCCTTAGTAGTCCAGTGAAGCTATTGCCTTGCTATAACGCCAACAGCACAGTCAAATCGAGAAAAAAAAAATTTTTCCACATGTCCCCTATATAAGACAGTTCTCCTTACCTTTATAATTTTAAGGGAAGGTAATTTTCTTTAGCCTTCAGAGAGATGAGGAAATTATTATTAACTAGCTACACGCCCCGGCTTCGCATGGGTGTAGTAACACAAAAAATCATACTAAATTTATTCTTTACATATAATAAAATGACAACTAAATATCTGAATGGTAATCTGGCAATTTTGAGAATATTTTTGAACATCTACATACTGTCCTGTCTCACCCACCACTCATTTTTTTATATGAACCCTAATTTTTCCTTTTTTCCTAGCATATTTTAAACATTTTATTTCATACAAACCTTGTCCTGAACAAACAACGAAAATAGAATTAGCGAAATTGGTGCAGCAGTTCGAAGCACTTACACACAATCTCGGCCATTGATTTTTAATTATATATATTTACTGCAATCGAGTTCCCAAAAGACTGCAGCACTAAAATGTTTACAAAGGTAAATAGCATATCAACAGCCAATTTGGTTTCCTTTATTTACTATTTTATACATTATTATATTTACTGCACTAATAGGTGAGATCCTAGATATCTTTCAAAATACAGGTTTTGATAGGCCAATAAATGAATTAAAGAAGTGTTTTTTCCTGATGCAAGCTATTATACATGACCCGCGTATACTAATGAATCAGTTGAAATCCAACTACTTCATACATGTTTATTATATATAAAACTTGACAGTGTCTCTGGTAGATCTGACAATTTTTTTTAAATTCTTTACTAGTTTGGCCTTTGAGCACACCTCATGTTAAATGACAATCCATGGTCAAAGATGGTAAACCTATAGTTTCCCAAATGCAACTGTTGGGAACACACTTATAAGCTTGGAGACAAACAAGTGGACTTCAAAAAACCCTGCTAGTTTGCTAATTTATGCTTACAAATGTATTTGACATAATGAAGATAAATGAAAAATATATGACACTGGCAGAATTGTGGAATCCTATCACTGAGGTTAAAAACAGAAAAAGAAATTCGCTTGTGTGTTTCAGAGTATAGCAGTCTTTCCATAAATTAATTAGATGATTTTGTGTTGAAAATAATTTCCTTGTTAACTTGGTCCTAAGGTATAATGTAAGGTATAATAGAAAATTTACGAATTCTTATGATGTTATCCGTGTTATATGTTCATTTATTGCATTTATATGATGTTCTTGTGTAATATTTTATATATGTGTACTATATATTGTATATATATAAATAAATAATACAAAGTTTTAAAAGATTTGTTTATTTATAAAAATCCTGTTTACTTCAATAAAAGGAATGACAAACCTATGGGATTACTACGAGCGAACACTATAAAATGTTTTTCTAAATATACAACACCTATATATAACGAAACTTATTCACCAAATAAATAAATATATTTACTTATAACATAATTATTATAATTTAACTTGGCTTTAGTATATATACACTTTTGGAATAAACAAACACATTAACACTTAAACTCCGGGATACCTAAAAAATCTTATTTATTCCGACAAAAGTTAAAAGATAAAAACAAGCATTTTATATTTTCATTCACAATTTACAATTTATATTGACAAATTATCCAAATAAACATCTTGTTTTCTTAAACTAAAATAAACAATTAATTATCTAGATATCAAATGTCTATCAGAAAAATATCATTGACACCTCCTCTTTTAATCTATACTAATATTACAAAGCAAAAAAAAAAACAGTAAAAAAAAAAATATATAGTGGTAAAGTTTGAGAGTTTGTGATGTAGGGGGCAATATCCTATTTTGAAAATTCGTTTACCAATTGAAAGCCACGTTATTGGTGAGTGCCATAGGCTATATATTAACCCGAAAATTGAAAAGATTTTTTTGTGGAAGTCGGACTTGCAAAGTAACTCTGAGAAAAAATGGTAGAACGAAAATGTTTCTTACGAACGCTGCCTTAATCGTAAGAGATATATGATTAAGTTCGAGAGAAAAGTTGTAAAACTTGATAATGCCTAAAAAAAATCAGCGACATCATATATCTAACTTTTATGTTTAAGTCACAAAAAAAGTGGGCATGGGTCAGCTAGCAAACTATAAGATTTAATACTCTAAATTATTAGGGCAATTCTATCACGAAAACATTTCAATTGTTAAGTGTCTATCTGGATAAGATGTCTGTGGATAATGATTATACATTTCTTTTAATATTTTGTAAGGCGCTCCTTCAGAAGCATAGGCAACTCTGAGGGGTCATTCAAGTATTACGTACGCACTAAAGGGGGCGAGGGGATCTCTGATTTGCTTATTTTTGATGAGATAAGAGGTGAAGGATCTGGACGTGCAAACTGACTGACTGTTGACGTTGCGTATGGTAGGTTCCTTGTATTCTTACTTGTAAGTCATGTACTGTATGGGGTCAGTTATGGCGACCCTGCCATGCCAAGCATCGTTTTTTTTTTAATACATAGGAGGCAAATGGACAGGTCATCTGATGTTAAGTGATCAC
>MU160564.1:38644-52937 GCA_015888305.1 Antheraea pernyi | reverse complement strand
GCCAAATTGATCAAAAGTATAATAACATACAAACTACATACATTTATACCCAAAATATATACATTTCAATTATGTTCAAAAAAAGGCTGTTACGCGTAACTTATTCCTCTTTTAATTTAGTAAAAAAGTTTTGTTCAATGTAACACCTACACAGTAGAACACTACAAAAAAAAATATTGTCAGAAAATACAAAAAAAAAATCCTAATCACCTAGAGATATAAAATATACTTTACGACCTATTCACAAACCTATCAAATATTCATTAAAAATGTCAATAAAATCAGTCTAACCGTTTCGGAGGAGTTCGAACACAAACTTAGAATAAAGATATGAATGTGCATGAAATGGTTAATGTAACTAAAGTATTTAAGTTGATGATTATTAATTTTGTATCCGTTTAAATGGCTTTCAAATTGTACGCCACTTTTTTAAAAAAAATGTAATGAGTATAGTGGGTGTTAAGGAATGTGCACGGGACAAACTAAAATGTTATAAAAAAAAAAAAAGGGTCGTTCTACCTACTTTCGCCTCGGATGCAAGGACATTCTTGTGCGGTTTTGGAAGCGTTGTGACGTCCAACGCGTATTAATATTTGTAATATTTGTTTGCTGAATGAATTTGATATTTGATTGCTCTAAGACTATTGGACATTAATATTATTTGTTGTGAGTGTTTGTGCTATCCTACACATTTTACATACAATTACACTATACACACACTACTACACACGGAACAGCGCATTGAGAGCTTACCAGGGTCGCCAAGTCTGTAAGGTAAGTGGTTTAATAATAATCGTAATTACGCATTAAATAGAGTTGCTGTGTACTACAGTTTTACTCAGAGTGGTCACAACCCCGGATTGAAAATATTGATGGGCCCAGCACCAATTCGGTTTTGTGGTGGTGATCATCTCGTACAAATATCTAATAGCTATTTGTTAAATAAAACATTTTTAAGAACTTTCAAATGTTCTTGTAATTGGACTATGTATGTAGAATAACATAAAATTTAGGTTTGGCAATAAATCGGGGACAGGCATAAATGGTAATATAAAAAAGGAACTTAGGTAAAAACTTGTGTGTTTTTTATACGATACATAATGTCATACTTAGATAAGTTTTGCTGATTTTTGTTGTACACATCTCATTGAATATGATAACTAGTAATCACCCTGGGATCTACTTTAATATAATATTTCTTGGTAAAAAAAAAACTATAATACATAAATAAGCCAAACCATTTCGGAGTTAAGTATGGATATAAACGACAGACACACTGTTTTTATCACGCTTTTATTCGCTTGACCTGTATGTATGTATGTTTGTAACCGACCCTTTTGAGCTCGATTTTATCCTACTTTGAACGATCAGATTTCATTCAAACTTTGCACACCTGTCAAATAACAATATAACAATGCAATAATCCGAAAAAAAAGTTTAAAAATATTAACTAAAAAATGAAAAATAAATAATAGTTTAAAAAAACACGCTTTCATAAAAAAATAAACTAAAAACAGAAAATAAAATTTAATAAACTTGGATTAAGAATAGTGTAAATTAGAAATAAATCTATATTTTTGTAAAAAGTGACAAAAAAATGTTAAAATGATAACATGTTAATATCAGCACCTCCAGATATCAGTGTTTTTATCGTTTTTTATGAAAGCATGTTTTTTTTTTTAACTAATATTTATTTTACATTGTATTCCCAATCGCTTGTAATAAATATTATGAGCGATTTTAGCAATTATTGATTATTAAAAACAGAATTGGCCTATTTAGATATAAACTGTTAAGAATAAATTCTAACAATTAGTCACTCGTTAAATAACGAGTTCGAGTTCGGACAGAGCTATCGGACGTTATGACAGCCACCGAATGAGGTCGTCTCTCTGGAAGGTTGTAATACGTGATTGTTGTTGTATTACGCGAGGTCTTTCCAATTATTTCTTTTTTTTTTAACTGACTACGCTATTGGCCTTGTAAGGCCTTCACAGCTTCACCGGACTACTAATGCTAGCGCATCAGGCACTCAGCCGATTTTGTTTAAGCAACTATCTCAAGGGTGCGCGGCACACCTCAGCTTGGGCTGTTCCTAATAACCCGGATCTGACCTAGCTAAACTATTCTAAGCTATTCATCACATATATTCGTTTGTGAATCGTACAATTGAGATTGCATGATTCATAAACGCATACATGTATATCGGATGTGAAACGAACTAAACTATTCGATTCAGTTCAATAAGAGAAAAAAACGAAACCCTTCTAACATGTGTATACATGTGTACGTGTGTGTACAAGTAATGTGGGTGAGTCACTGTATCGCGATAGTAACAGCTCGAGGGCTCCATCCAGGGACGACCTAGGCTCGAGATGTTACTAGAAGAAATGCGACGTATGTGCGGGATCGAATGAGGCGCCCTCCTTCACGGCGGCGGCGTGAGGAAGAATTGTTATTTCTGTTTATCTGGGTTTCTATGATTTATTGTGCTACTTGAGTTATTTAAATGTTGATGTGAATTTTTCTGTTGATATTTGTACATGTTTCTTTGCTGTATAAATCCATTTCTAGTATCTAGTATCAGAATAGGGATTTATTTTTGATTCGATTTACTTCTGTTATCTCATAATATTAATTGTAACTAAATACGAATGTGTCTTTGTTTGTTTGTTACGCTTTTACGCCTTATTTAAATGTTGATGTGAATTTTTCTGTTGATATTTGTATTTGTTTCTTTGTTGTATAAATCCATTTCTAGTATCTAGTATCAGAAGTGGGATTTATTTTTGATTCGATTTACTTCTGTTATCTAATAATATCTAATAATATTAATTCTAACTAAATACGCGTGTGTGTTTGTTTGTTTGTTACGCTTTTACGCCTTAATTACTCAACCAAGCATCATACAATTTTTGCAAACGTACGATAGTATAGTAAAAGGCACCAGGTATCACTTATAGTATAGCTATTTTCCAGAATAGAGTACTGTTCACCAGGTATATGTGTCTTTTACATTAAGGCATGTGAAACCACGGAGAAAAGCTAGTCTATTATGTAATAAATTACAGTAATATGTTATTAAATTGTGCATGAAATATATAGTCACAGAATTTGCACCAGATTTATGGCTCTAAATTTAATACCCATTCGGGCAGAGTGCCTTAGATCTCACTATTATGTGTGAGATATCTGATAGTTAAAGTGGTGAAGGATCCATATTATGTTACCGAATTATCGAGTACGAGGTCTTATGAGTGCTTAACAGATGGTTTAGTGCTAAAAATACAAGACTGTTTCGTATACAAAGGGCTACTTAACTTTGATATTATTAGTTTGAAAAGGTATATCACATCTATATGTAAATATTTATTGGAGAAACGGTAAAGAATATCTCAGTAATGTTGTACGCATCTAAGTGCTGGGCGATGAGAGAGACGGATGAGAGAAAACTACATGTAGCAGAGATGCGAATGTTAAGGTGGATGTGTGGTGTAACTAGAATGGATAAGATTAGGAATGAATATATCAGAGGAAGTTTGAAAATAGCACCAGTAACAGATAAGTTAAGGAGTAATAGGTTAGCATGGTATGGGCATGTTATGAGGAGAGATGAAGACCATGTAACTAGAAAAGCTTTGAGTATGACGGTCGATTGATATAAGAGTAGAGGAAGACCGAAAAAAGGATGGATGGATTGTGTGAAAAATGATATGTGTGTAAAAGGTGTGATGACTGAGATGACATCTGATAGGCGAGCGTGGAAAAGGAAAACATGTTGTGCCGACCCTACTTAGGTGGGATAAGGGTAAGAAGATGATGATGGTAAAGAATATCTCCTCTATTCCTCAGCTGATATTCTTCATTCCTATTTTCTTTAGTAGCTATTGACGACTTTTAGTGTTGCAAATAAAAAACAATTGATTTTTGGAACAATGGACGAGCACTCATTCAATTAAGCGTTCGTTGTGTCAATATAACTAGCAGTGTCGATATAATTAAACTCGCGATTAATATTTTAAATTATGCATTATTGACGCAGTAAGGTAATCTTACACAAATTCCGTATAACGAATGATTATTCCCTAGTACGTCAACAGAGACGTAACATGTTACCTCATTGCCATAGACATTCACAGTTCGAGTTTCCTCGGTAATGTTCGGTAGTCGATCGCCGGCAAAAGCATTGTGTCAGCCCCCTACATTTCGCACCGTGTTACGCGGCTCGACCGCTATATTACTGCGTACTTAGTGTACTTTATAATCTACATTGTCTATGCTAATTGTTGTGCTCCTAAAAGTTATGGGATGATGTTATATAGTCTATACTCTCATTTATAAATAGGTTAAAACATAAATAAACATGATTTTAGTTCTAGATATAATTAGGTCGTTCAAATAAACAAAAAACAATAATTGAGTTTTATTTTTAGAATATCTATACATATAATAAAAAGTGTCTGTAAGTAATAACAATTTTTTAATGATTGGATATGAAAGTACACTCTACTGATAACAAAAATGCAATTCTTTTAAACAACATTTTAAACAACAAAATACTCCCAAAAATAACATTTTTTTAGCTTATTTTTTATATTATACAAGGCAAAAGAAACAGATGGGTCACCTGATGTTAAGTGATAACCACCGTCCATAGACACTTGCAACATCAGGAGAGTCGGAAGTGCGTTGCCAGCCTTTGTTTGGGGGTGAGGGGTGAGGGGGACGGGGAGAGGTGGGCCTCCGGCGCTCTGACTGACCGAACGAAACGCAACAACGTAAGCACTGTTACTTCACGTCTGTTTCCTATGAGACGGTGGTAGTACCCCGGGCGAGCCGACCCATTCATGCTGAAACCAGTAATAGCTTCAGCGTGGCTCTACCACCAATACGAATATACGATATACGTATATTTAAAGAATAGTAGGACAACTATAAATTCTTAATCATACAAAATAAGGATAGTAATGTCAAGAAGATACTTTAAAGCAATCACATTTTTGATATTAAAATAATTCTAGTCTGGCTTCTATTTTTATTAGCAAGGTTGTCGACTATATTTAGTAATCTATTCATGATTATGAATGCACTTAGGTATTTCAAAGGATGAGAAATATGTACACATGATTACATAAGGTGTCTAGTCTTAGGTACAATCTTATTTTGGTTGTATAAATAGGTATTTATACAATTACACAGCACAATACAATACAACGCAATACAGCACAACAAGACGTAACATGTTACCTCATTGCCATAGACATTCACAGTTCGAGTTTCCTCGGTAATGTTCGGTAGTCGATCGCCGCAAAAGCGTTCTCAGCCCCCTACATTTCGCACCGTGTTACGCGGCTCGACCGCTATATTACTGCGTACTTAGTGTACTTTATAATCTACATTGTCTATGCTAATTGTTGTGCTCCTAAAAGTTATGGGATGATGTTATATAGTCTATACTCTCATTTATAAATAGGTTAAAACATAAATAAACATGATTTTAGTTCTAGATATTATTAGGTCGTTCAAATAAACAAAAAACAATAATTGAGTTTTATTTTTAGAATATCTATACATATAATAAAAAGTGTCTGTAAGTAATAACAATTTTTTAATGATTGGATATGAAAGTACACTCTACTGATAACAAAAATGCAATTCTTTTAAACAACATTTTAAATAACAAAATACTCCCAAAAATAACATTCTTTTAGCTTATTTTTTGTATTATAGAAGGCAAACGAACAGACGGGTCACCTGATGTTAAGTGAAAACCACCGTCCATAGACACTTGCAACATCAGGAGAGTCGGAAGTGCGTTGCCAGCCTTTGTTTGGGGGTGAGGGGTGAGGGGGACGGGGAGAGGTGGGCCTCCGGCGCTCTCACTGACCGAACGAAGCGCAACAACGTAAGCACTGTTACTTCACGTCTGTTTCCTATGAGACGGTGGTAGTACCCCGGGCGAGCCGATCCATTTATGCTGAAACCAGTAATAGCTTCAGCGTGGCTCTACCACCTATACGAATATACGATATACGTATATTTAAAGAATAGTAGGACAAATATAAATTCTTAATCATACAAAATAAGGATTTTAATATCAAGGAGATAAGTTTAATGCAATCACAATTTTGATATAAAAATAATTCTAGTCTGGTTTCTATTTTTATTAACAAGGTTGTCGACTATAGTTAGTAATCTATTCATTATTATGAATGCACTTAGGTCTTTCAAAGGATGAGAAATATGTACACATGATTACGTAAGATGTCTAGTCTTAGGTACAATCTTGTTTTGGTTGCATAAATAGGTATTTATACAATTACACAGCACAATACAATACAACGCAATACAGCACAATAAAATACAATACTACTAAATATATATGTAATTAATAGACGGCAGATAGTTTAAGTACAGTAACAGTTTAGTCAAATCTGAACCCTCGAGATTTCTAAATAATCAGTTTTTCCCTATAAGATATTTCAGTAGATATAGAATCCTGTACAAACGACAGACAGACAGACAAGATTTATAAAAACTATCGAGATGTGTTCTGTCATAGATTCTAGGGCGCCGACAAGCATATTTTCTTTAAAATATTTAATGTACAGACTTTGTCCCGTTAGCCTTTTATTATATGTATAGATTTGTATTAATGCAAAATTTCAAGACTTCAACTCTTTCTGTGTTTTTAATTAGATAAATAATTATATCTTATTGTTTACAATTCAATATTCTTCTTACCCTTATCCCACATATGTAGGGTCGGTACAACGTGCTTTTCATGTTGTGGTATATGATTTTGCTTAATTTTTACGATCGGCCGCCTGCCTGACATCAACCCTCCTTGGGATTATTTTGTTGTACCACTGTATTTATGATAATTATCATATAGTTACGAAGCCTCATAGGATTATTTAGCTTTACAATTGTTCTGTAGGCTCTAGATTTGGTAGGTTATTTATGGTTTCTGCTTGAGCGGCACTATCGTAACAATTGTTTACAATTGAATATTATAATCTATATTCTATTCTATATATAGAGATCTCAGCGATGTGACACAGTACCGCCCTATATCAATTCTGTCGGCCTTTGGTAAGATTCTTGAATCATTAGTGCAAAATGTAATATACAGACATGTATCTCAGATCCTGCATTGCAATCAGCATGGTTTCCGAGCCAAAAAATCTACTGCTACAAATCTTATAGAATATGTAACTGAGATGGCCCGGGAGCTGGACAAAAAGAACGAAGTACATGCTGTGTATACTGACTTCAAAAAAGCATTCGATCTTGTACAGCACAATTTACTTATTGTTAAACTTGCAGAAATCGGTATTCATGGCTCATTACTGCGATGGTGCGAATCATACTTGCATAATCGTTCACAATTGGTATCTGTACATGGTTATAAATTATTGCCAAAATCGTACCCTCAGGAATTCCTCAGGGATCGAATCTTGGGCCCCTGTTTTTCCTAATATTCGTGAGTATATGGCGAAAAAGCCCGTCATAGTGATTCGCTTTTGCGGGTCGCGTTTCGGGATCAGCCTGTGCATATCCAGCTTTTCGCAGGCCGGCATGACAGCGGCGACCAGCGATGGATAGTGTGTCACTCGGTGGTCGCCATTGTTTTTGAATTGTACTGTGCTTACCATCAGGCACAGTGCAGTCACTTTGCCGTGCTACTATAAAAAAAAAAAAGAAACCTTTTACAATTTCTGTGTAGAGAAAGTGAAGTCAACTAACTAACAAGGATAAATTTTCAAAGTTTGAACCAACAAAAGGGTTTATTGTCCTTTTCATTATCGAAGGTTATTAACTCCGTGATGCCGCTCGCAGGTTTTGTCACTTTGCAACATTCTTCATTGGTGCTCCGCTTCTATTGGCCTTAGCGTGATAATATGTAGCATTTTTTCAAATCGTAGTAGTTCTTGAGATTAATGCGTTCAAGCAAACAAACTCTTCTGTTTTATAATATTAGTATAGATTAAAATCATTACGTAATGTCTATACATTTTTTCTTATTTTAATTTTGTTAGAAGCTACTAATAATTCAAAAAAATATAAATGCTAGTTTTATTTCAAATAGGTATGCTAATAATTATAATATAATACTTGAAGGATCTATCAAATGATGCTGATAACTCCATCTGTCATAACTGCCAACAACTCCAAACATCCCACCCCTTTCCAGTCGTGCACAATTGGTCGCCGTTACTTTCTTCGCGAAACGTCTAAAGCGCCGACGTGACCTATATTATTATTCGCTGTTTAATATTTTCGCTTCCCGCATCCGCACGGTAGAGACGTTAGTTCCATATACCAAACTTTATAGTGACTCCAGTGAAAGTGAATTGCAATGTGCTGCTGGAGGTGCTGTTGGTGGCTGTACGCGGTCGTGGATGCTGGAATATGCTGCAGGAGAACATCAAGTCAGTGCACCTTCGTTTCACTATTCCCCTCGTCATTGAGAAGACGAATACTCCCAATATTTGGCGCTTGCGTCTCCACATGCATTATTTTTTTGTTATCAATTCCGTGAAAAGATTTGCTCCCCAGAGCATATTAAATAGTTAGATATAGCAGTTTATGACAGAGATCTACATGTAATAAAACTGTAACTAGACCAAATCATTATTAAATATTTTTTGGAAATTATAATCGACGTAGACTTTGTTATCGATATAGAAGCCAAAAATAATCTTTTTACGAATTTTATCTGTCATTTTGTCTGTTTGGCCCTGTGAATCGTATCACTCAGAAAGTACTTTTTATCCCTTAAAACGTAAAGGGTTCTCCAGGATAACAGACGAAAGTCAAAAATTTGTAGTTAATGAAACTCTTGACGGATTTTGGTTAAAAAAATTGTGCTATATATAGCAGACAGATTAGCTAAAAATTTAATCTATATTACATCTCTCTAAGTTCCTAAAAAAAAAAACAAATAAAAAAGTTACCGTGAGGTTCCGAATCGACGTCTTCGTCGGTCTGTATAATGTACATGTACAGAACGTTACTTATAATTGCGCTACGGCAACCAGTCATTTTTATGCGAAATTATCAATACAATCAATTATTATTACAGTTGTGCTTACCATCAGGAACAGCCTAGTCATTTTGCCGTGTTACAAAAAAAAGTCTGTTGAATTAGAAATATACAATTTAATAGGCTGAATTCTATTGATGTATGTGTTTGTCCCTTTGTCATGAAGCATTTTCTTCTCGTTTATTTTCAAGCCACAACGTTCACTTCAATAATGCTATGTAGACAAATTTGAAAAAAATATGTGCAAACGAAATTGTCACTAATATGTAACGGCTTCTGGTTTATTTAAAAAAAGATTTCTCACATACCAACTAGGTATATGTTTGAGTCAGTCCCTGGAGAGTTTGGATTCACAATTGGAAACGGTGCAGTGAGGCAGTGTGGAACGCAATGGCCGCCTTCTGCGAGGAAGTCGTCTCGCAGAAGGAGGCGGCGGAGAGGGTTCGTGAGCAAGATCCTCAAAGTGACCCTCTCCGCCAACGGAGGACAGGCAGGAGGAGGCGGCAGTTTGATCGCCTCCTCCCACCATAGCTGGACCGGGGAGGATGGGTCGGGGGACCCATCTTCCCATTGCACAGGTCCGGCGGAAGGAGGAGACGGCCGGTGTGTACCCGGCTGTCTCCTAACAAGACGGGGCCCGGCGGCGGCGCTTTCGCTACTGGGCCAACCGCTGGGGCGGCACGATGAAGTCTATAGAGATCTCGTGCCGCCCCAACTATAGCGGCAGACGTACACCGTGGGGTTTTAGTCCGTGCGACTCGGACATAACCCACCCTCTCCCCCGGGAGGGTGGCGTAACAATAGGGGATTTCCCCACGTTAAAAAAAAAAAAGAAAAAAAGGTGCCACTCTTCGATCAAAAATAACTAGATAAAGGGTCACGTATAAAATCGAAGCTAAAAACTGTCCGCGTAAATATATACTTATGTGTAGCTATTTGTTTACTAAGAAAGGGAGAAAAAACGTTTTAAAACAGTTTTAAGTTCAACCTAATTACAACCATAACACCTAGTAATAAAAGTCACAAATATTCAAAATATTATCTAATACTTACGATAAAACGAGCAATACACTTACTCCCCTCACAAATGACACACCACATAAACAACATTTAGTGTGAATTCAACCTTAACACGTAATGAATAAAGTACGTTTTCCCGTTAAACATTTGTATCACAGGTTTAAAATCAGTAATTTTGTTCAAAATTTGAGGTTATTTGTTTGTTTAAAGCTTAAAATATAACTTATTCAACATGTATTTAGCGAAAGTAAGATACTCCGGCCGTTGAATTGCTTTTACGGGTATTATTTTTGTATTTTTTGAGTACACTGCGGCATGTGAAACGAGCTTACATTCATTGGCTGTGTTTCAAACAAACTAAACAAAATAAGTAAGCTCTTATTTACAGAGACGTATTTTTCGCGCCGACCCTTTATCTAGTTATTGTTGATCGAAGGTGCCACTGCAACGGAGTGTTAAGTATTTTAAGATTGTTTGCGGTTGAAACTGATATTAACTGATTTGGTGCATACAAAGTTGCACGGGTCAGCTAGTACAGATATAGTTATATACATCAGTACTAAATTAATCGTATATCTTAAAATTATACATTTAACAACTAACTGCAAGTCACTATTGATAATGAAGAACAGTAATTTGCTTCTTCAAACGTAGTTATTAATTTATGTAAAACTTCATGAGCGGACAGACGTCAAAACGGCCGCCTTAGCGTGCCGATATTATAGTGCCAAATTCCACTTTATTGCCGAATATAAACATTTATATATTTTCATGCAAAACCAGTCGTTTGAACATTGTCAGCGAGATGGCACGGATTCTGTTCGCGTTCTCGTCTCTCATCCTAATACTTGTGAATGCAGAAGCTGCAAGAATTCTAGCTGTTTATCCAACACCTTCAATCAGTCATCAATATCCACTTCGGCCGCTGACGCACGAACTAGCCAGACGTGGACACGATGTAACCGTCATAACCCCAAATCCGGCATATACAAAAGGTGAAGCTCCAGCGAATCTTACAGAGATCGACGTGCACGATATATCATATGAACTGTGGCAAAACATAATGCCAGCTTCTTCAAATGCGGAACAAAATTTGCAATTACAAATAAAATCAATATTTGAATTGTTTGCTATGATTTTTGAGAAAACACTGCAGACAGCCGAAGTTAGAGATATTATTAATGATAAAAGGGGTTTTGATTTATTAATATTAGAAGCCAATGTTCGTCTAACTTTAGTTTTCTCTCATATATTTAAAGCACCGGTTATCGGAATAAGTTCTCTTGGAGGTGTGTTCGACAATCATTTTGTTATGGGATCATCGATACACCCACTTCTATTTCCTGCAAATATTCAAAAGAGAATTAACAATCTAACAGTTTGGGAGAAAATTAATGAGCTTTACATGCTGTATGTATACTACTATTCAATTTATAACAAGCTAGAAGAAGAAGATAATGACATGATCAGAAGGAACATAGGAAGCGATGTGCCTAAATTGAACAAACTGAAAAATAATATTGAAATGTTATTTTTGAATGTCCATCCGATTTGGGAAGACAATAGATCAGTTCCACCGAGTGTTATTTATGTAGGGGGTATGGACGAGATTCCAGAAAAGGATTTACCATCTGTATGTATACTATTTTACTAATAACTTTTTCTGTATTTTGTGATTAAAGAATTTGGCTTGAATAACCAATAAGTAACAAAACATTCTATGGAAGTACCAAATGTTCTAGTAATTATTATATGTACAAAAGCATAAAATCTAGTTTCGTCAATAAATCGAGAATAGGCACAAAGTGGTAATATAAAAAAATAGGACCTAAAGTAAAAAAATGTATCTGTTTTTGTCTACGATACAAAATGTAATTCTTAAACATTTCGGTAAAGTTTTTCGGATTTTTGTTAGATACCTCTAATGTATATATCTTGAGTAACTTATATGATGATTAGCGATCACTCGGGGATCTACTTTAATATAGCATTTATAGTTAAAAAACTATATAAATAAGTCAAGCCATTTTGGAGTTAATGTGGTAATAAAATACAGGCACGTCTTTTTTTAAATTGTATTCGTAATTTTTTGTAATAAATATGAATTCTAACTAAATGCGAATGTGTGCTTGTTCGTTTGTTACGCTTTTATGCCTTAACTACTCAACCAAGCATCATTAATTTTTTTTTTCTCGAACTATCTACTCTATTTGCCTATCAAAGCCTTGACAGCGTCACTGAATTACTTCCTACAACGGACTAAAAGTTATGGAATAATATTTGTTACATAGTCTACACTCTCTTTTATAAATAGGCTGGAAAATAAATAAACATGACTTATTTCTAAATACTAATGCCTTGTTTCTGGGATGCTCGGTTAAACTGCCAATAATTATTAACTTAACAAAGTTATCCATACGATAAATTGTTAAATGACTCGTTGAGTTTTATTGACCTTTATCGTATGATTGTGTGTTCAGAAACGCAAATTATTAAGTTTCATAGTATTTATATTAATCTATACTAATATTATAATGCTGCAGGGTTTGTTTGTTCGTTTGGTTGAACTCGCTAATCTCAGAAACTACTGGTCCAATTTGAAAAATTATTTCAGTGTTAGATAGCTCATAGGAGCGGAGCACCAATGAAGAATGATTCAATATCGTTATTTTCCTTTTGAGAGCTTTCGTTTCGTGTTAGCGTGTTTTTTTATATAATAGGACGCAAACGAACAGGTCGGTCACCTGATATTAAGTGATCACCACCATTCATAGACACTTGCTACACCAGTAGCGTCGCAAGTGTCTTGCCACCTTGTGTTTGGGTGAGGGAGAGGTGGGTTATCCGGCGCTCTCACTAACCGAACGAATCGCGACAATGCAAGGTACTACCCCTATTCGGAGCGCCAATAGGTGTGAAAACCAGACTTATGTTGATATGTTAAATTTATAAATTGAGTCGTTATATTACAAAATGATCGAAATACAATTTTCATCCTTCATAAAACGGGATTATTTTTTTATAAGATTTTCAGTGTTTATACACATTGAACGAAGTTCAAATTTTGCCATTCATAAGGTTTTTAGTTGTTTTTTTATGACCTTCATATTTTACATGCACACAATTTGAAAATCTTCAAAAATAACGTAAAATATTAAGGAACAGTTAAAATTGGATTTAACTTATTTTTAAATGTAACGACACAATTATGAAATTCAAATAATTTATTACAACGCGCAGCGTTTAGTACGGGTTCGTATTTTGCGGCGGATACCAGTAACGGACTGCGCTTCCTAAGAAAGTCCGACCGCAAGGTGGAAGTGTAAATAACGGTATCGTCAGCATAGCAACCTACTTCGACCCGTTTAGACCGAGGTAGGTCACTGATGAACAGATTGAAGAGTGAGGGAGCGAGTATGGAGCCCTGTGGCACACCTGAGCGTATCGGGTGGGGCAGGGAGAAGGTTATAAGGCTATAAGGCTAAATATAGACTAGCAGTGCTCGCGATTCCGTCTGCGTGGAACTTAAATGTAAAAAAGTGACTAATAAAATCATTTGTATACCAATATTAAGTTTACTTTTCCCTCGTACTTAAATCGTGTCGTCTTTTGATAGAGTGAACAGATTTTAATGAAAGAAAGACTGAACGTTACTCGACGATATGGCTTATGATTTTATCGTGAACAAATGTAAAAATGATTGAATTGTATTTTATTCCTTATTCCATGACATCTGCAACAATTTTTAACACAAAAATCTAAAAAGTACAGACACGTTAGATGTATTATGTATTCTTATTATATGTATAGAAAAGCTGACTTGTCGATACTTAACCGGAATAACTATTTAATAATATTATTCCATATATCGTGTTATAAACACTTAAAAAACAACTGTCTCGTATAAAATATAGGTTCAACTTCCAACGTGACTCATATGTTTTTTTTTTTTTTTCGAACTGACTACGCTATTGACCAAGCAAGGTCTTAACAGCTTCACCGGACTACTAAGGCGAGCGCTTAAGGCACTCAGCCGATTTTACTTTGACAACTAGCTCAAGGGTGCGCGGCACACCTCGGCTTGGGCTGTTGCCTGATACATGCAATTCGCGACCTATCTGAGCTAACATAAGCTAAGCTAACTATTCATACATATATGAATTGTTGAAACATATATGTGTACCAAGCACACATACCTCAACAACCCTTATATATATTTCATAT
>MU160564.1:25502-37331 GCA_015888305.1 Antheraea pernyi | reverse complement strand
TGCGCTTCCTAAGAAAGTCCGACCGCAAGCTGGAAGTGTAAATAACGGTATCGTCAGCATAGCAACCTACTTCGACCCGTTTAGACCGAGGTAGGTCACTGATGAACAGATTGAAGAGTGAGGGAGCGAGTATGGAGCCTTGTAGCATACCTGAGCGTATCGGGTGCTTTTTATCACGCTTTTATTAGCTTCACCTGTATGTATGTATGTAACCGACCCCTTTGAGCTCGATTTTGTCCTACTTTGAACGATTAGATTTATTTCAAACTTTGCACACCTGTCAAAGGTCGATGACAATGCAATAATCCGAAAAAAAAGTTAAAAAATTTAACTAAAAATGAAAAATAAATAATAGTAACTAAAAAACACGCTTTCATAAAAAACCATCTAAAAAAGGTCATTATCATTTTTTGTCACTTTTTACAAAAATATACATTTATTTCTGATTTACACTATTCTTAATCCAAATTTATTAAATTTTATTTTCTGTTTTTAGATGTTTTTTATGAAAGCGTGTTTTTTTAGTTTTATTAAACTATTATTTATTTAAATTGCCATATCAGTACAGCTACGAGTAAAGTTGTAATATATGTCTCGCAGTTTAAAAAAAAAGGTGTGTGCGATTCACACACCATAAAAGTAAAACTTTGGTAAATCGATAAATGAATGAGATTAATATATATATAGCAAGGGTAGGATAATTACAAAGTTTATTAGTTTAAAAATGAATTTATTATTTAGTACAACAAGATATAAAAATACTCACAAACACTGTTAAATAATAACACACCACGCTGACTTCTTACTAAAAAGCTGTAATACGCAGCCGCATACAGTGTACAGTAGTATTATCTCACGTACTTTTCACATATACTAATACACTTTAAATGTTCAAATACAAGCAAGTATTAAACAGTGTGCAATATACATATACACCGACATTTGCTCTCTCGCTTTGGCTCACTAATTTTTGTATTTGTGTCTCTTACCTATCGTTTTTTCCGTTGAATCCTGTTTGAAATCACAACGATTCTAAAGAAGTTTCACTTCAATAACTACTAAGTTTTAAATATAACTACGCGTTAATTCGGTTCAAGGTTATCTTAACCACAAAATCAACAGTTTTTGAAGTAAATACTTCTTAAGGCGCGTTGAGCGGTATTTTAAAGGAGATAAATTTATAATTTCAAATCTTGATATGCTGTAAGCATGACTAGTTGTATTGCGCTTGCGTGGGTTCCGTCAGACTAGCGACGCGTAGTATTGGGGCCTGTGTACATTTAATATTGATATTTTGCATCATAGGTTTGTATGATCAACAAACTTTATAAGAATGTATATAATTATTGCTTCGTGTGCCATCAGATGTGAAAACCAGACTTATGTTAATAATTTCAGTTCACAAATTATGAAATTTAAATAATTAACACTATAATGGATTTAAAAAATCGAAAGAGGACACAGTTATAGCGTCGTTTTAAGTTTTCACTTCTGTTGGTAATTTCTTTTCTATTGTAACACGGCAGAATGACTGCACTTTGCCTGATGGTAAGCACAGTACAATCAAAAAACAATGGTGACCACCGAGTTACAGAGTATCCATCGCCGGTCGCCGCTGTCATACCGGCCTACGAAACGCGACCCGCAGAAGCGAATCACTATGACGGGCTTTTTCGCCATATACATGGTGGTTGTGACCCAGTCAGGCTGTAATACCCTACCACTCCGTTTTCGATATTGCCTCGTTCGTTATTCAGCAGGGTGCACCACGTGCAGGTGAGGTTGACTTGGATGTCTCAAGTCCTTATGAGTGTCTCAACATGTTTTTTACTTCTTGATAAAATAAAATGGCTTCCTTGTGGCAGCCAAAGTGTCAAGTTATTTTTAATAGCGTAATAACCATTGTAGTCGTCACTTGTTTTTAATTAGCAGCGGGATCAAAGTTTATCATCGGTGTGTTCTTGACTAAATTCGACCTCAACAGAGGACGGAGCAAAAATGTCTTTGTAGTTTTTTTTCGTGGATGCATCTTATGGTGCTACAGATCCGGTTATCAATTATATTTTACATTTTAATAATTAATTGCAAATTCATTATATTATGCAATCTGTGTTATTTTTAACGTAATATTATGTTAGTACATAAAGGCAAACAGATATATCATTTTAAAATTATTATATGACCTTCATTTTTGTATAATAACTAGCAGGCCTGGCAGACGTAGTCCCGCCCATATAATAAAAAAATCTTGACAAGTGATATAATCAAACCTTTCTCACGAATCGCTTTATTTACTGGTGAAACCCGCATCAAAATCCGTTTAAATGTTTTTGAGTTTCTCTCGAACAGACCGACATACAGACGTGACAAAGGACTTTGTTTTATAAAGTGATAAATGGGTTTATTTAAATAACACTGGGGAAAATACAAACCCTTAATCGTAAAACAACAAATTCTATAATTTAATCACATTTTTATATAAACAATATCCCTTATAATAGTCTGGTTTATTTTTATTATCAAGATAGTTAAGTCTGTCCACTCCCCGCGTCAACACAATATATTCTAGGAATATATATTACAATGTAATAAGAGAAATAAGCTCATCCAACCACCTGGTGGTCAAATCTGAGAAACGATTTTGCAAAGTAAGACAAGCGATAAGCCCGTCCGGCCGGTTGGTAAACATAATGAAGTAAAGTTAGAAATTAGTTAGTCTTAAGTAAGTCTTTGTATCGAATAAATAACTACTTGACTAAGTTGTCGACTATAGACTATAGTAACCTATTCAGTATTATGAATGCATTATATGCAATATGTAGATATCTTAACGGTTGAAAAAATACAAAAGATTATGCAAAGTGTCGGGTCTTATAATCTTTTTTATATCATAGTAGACAAATAAACAGGTGGGTCACCTGATGTTAAGCGATCACCGCCGTCCAAAGACACTAACAATACCTGGGGAGTCGAAAGTGCATTGCCAGCCTGTGTTTGGGGGAAAACGAGGCAGGGAGGTGGGCCTCCGGCGCTCTCACTGACCACACAAAACACAATAATACTAGCGCTATTACTTTACGTTGATTTTCTGTGGGTCCTACTAGTAGTACTACCCCCGGGCGAGCCGGCCTGTTCGTGCTGAAACCAATAATAGCGAAACCCGCATCAAAATCCGTTTAGTTGTTTTTGAGTTTCTCTCGAACAGACCGACAGACAGACGTGGCAAAGGACTGGGGAAAATACAAACCCTTAATCCTAAAACAACAAATTCTATAATTTAATCACATTTTTATATAAACAATATCCCTTATAATAGTCTGGTTTATTTTTATTATCAAGATAGTTAAGTCCGCCCACTCCTCGCGTCAACACAATATATTCTAAGAATATATATTACAATGTAATAAGAGAAATAAGCTCATCCGACTACCTGGTGGTCAAATCTGACAAACGATTTTGCAAAGTAAGACAAGCGATAAGCCCGTCCGGCCGCTTGGTAAACTTAATAAAAATTATTTAGTCTTAAGTAAGTCTTTGTACCGAATAAACGTAGTTCCTAATTAAAATCTCTTCTATTTAAAACGGCTGCAAACGACTTGACTAAGTTGTCGACTATAGATTATAATAACCTATTCAATATTATGAATGCACCTCCAAACCCCATCTTACTCTGTTGTTATATGTAGTTATCTTAAAGGTTGAAAAAATACAAAAGATTACGTAAAGTGTCGGGTTTTATAATCTTTTTTTTATCATAGTAGGCAAACTAGATTGGTAGACACTAACAACACCTGGGGAGTCGAAAGTGCATTGCCAGCCTGTATTTGGGGGAAAGCGAGGGAGGGAGAAGAGGAGAAGGGAGGTGGGCCTCCGGCGCTCTCACTGACCTAACGAAACACGACAATGCTAGCACTGTTACTTCACGTTGGTTTTCTGTGGGTCCTGTAGTACTACCCCCGGGCGAGCCGGCCTGTTCGTGCTGAAACCAATAATAGCTTCAGCGTGGCTCTACCATCTACAAGCGTGGCTCTACCACCTACAGCGTGGCTCTACCACCTACAGCGTGGAATAAAATGATTTGCAGGTGTCCAGGAATGAGAAATAAAATACATTTCAATCATTTTTAGAAATCTATCTGTCTGTCTGTTTGCCTGTTTGTTTGTTTGTTTGTTTGAAAAAGCATAACTGCTGAAGTACTGCGTTCATGATATGAACTCTTTAAGAAACTCATAAAGGATATCCTCGTACGAAAGAAAAGTAGATAATGATTAGACTCCACACAATCATCTGACTTTATTAGCCACTTTTTTGTACATCAGATTCCATTTGGACGGAATTGTGGCCACAGCTATTTTTCTAACAAATTCATTCCGCTACAAATGGGGTGGCGGTTTTAAAAGTGTCTAGTAGTGGCATGAAGTTTAAGCCCGACACTGCATTTACTTTCGAAAACCTGGTTAGCAAAAAAAATTCTTTAAAATACTAAATATATATGTTTCCAGGAACTGAAGTCTTATCTAGATTCATCAAAAAATGGAGTTATATATATCAGTTTCGGGACGAACGTGACACCTTCTATGTTACCACGTGAAAAAATACAAACATTGATTAATGTGTTCTCTAAACTTCCTTATAACGTTCTCTGGAAATGGGATAAGGAAGAATTACCAGGTAGAACGGACAACATTAAAATTGCAAAATGGTTTCCGCAATCGGATCTTCTTAGTAAGTGTTCTCTGAATTTTATAGCTCTACGTTTATAGTTGCGACACGCTGTGATGGCTGTTTTGACATTTGTCCGTTTATGAAGTTTCGTAAATGTTAATAAGTACATTGGAGGATGCAAATTGCTGTTAATTGTCTATAGTGATGTGTACTTTTTCTATTTCTGTGTGAATTTGTTTAGCATGTGCAAATATAAGTCTGTATAACAATTCTCATTGTAATATTCAATTAATTTAAATAAGTTAAGTAAAGATTTGCATTTTCATCATATTAAAAAGTTGTTACTATTTGCTACTTATAAATTAAAAAAAAATCAACAACTCATTTGTTTTTTTTTATACATTGATATTTCACATCACTATTGTGATATGTCAAAACGGCCATCATAGCGTGGTGCTACTTTAACTTAAGCGAATAGTCATCGAGTAAATTATTTTAAATTGCAACCACTTGGAATTTTATTTTATAATGTGCAATTATGGTTTTTATTTACATTAATAACCTTCAAATATAGTTGATCTTCCGTATTATAAATAAAAATCTGTTTGTCTGTTTTTGTGTGCTTATTTACAATGCTTGTAAATTGCTTTACGTCATACTTTTTTATATCATGGATTTTTTTATAGTTTTAATATTTTTTCAATTTTAAATCCTATTTTAATGAATATATAAATTATATTATATAATTTGAGTCCTAACTTATCTATACTAATATTATAAAGTTGAAGAGTTTGTTTGCTTGAACGCACTGATCTCAGGAACTACTGGTCCGATTTGTAAAAATCTTTCAGTGTTGGATAGCTCATTTATCGAAGAAAGCTATAAACTATATATCATCATGCTAAGACATATAGGAGGGGAGCACCAATGAAAGATATTTCAAAACTAAAAAAGTAACTATTCCGCGGGGAAGAAGTCGCGGGCAGAAACTAATATATAAATAGGCGGTCGGGAAACGGGTTAAAACTTCTCCGAAGTCGCGGGCAGAAGCTAATATATAAATAGGCGGTCGGGAAACGGGTTAGAACATCTCCCACTTTTGTTTCTTATTCGATTTTCTTCACTATTATTTTGTTTTGTATCTGCTGACGAGCTGATTATCTGAATAATATTTTTGACATGAAAGATTATTCTTCTACAAAAGTTTAGACCTGTTCATAGAAAATTTTACGTCATCCGTATCTGCGCTTAAATTACTAGACATTCCGGATTCGACAGATTTTATTTAATTCAAACTTTTTTCAAACTTCTCAATCGTTCGAAATGTCAGTACGTGATATCAAAATACCGACTACTGAACATCTAATTAATTTCGTTCGAGATCAAATTAAGATCTTGGAACGATCAAATACGGTCCATTCGCATTTTAGTTTCTTGCTATTAATGTCCGAATAAACCGCCTACATACTTTCTCGTGGTATGCTGCCATCACAATTAATTTCTCATAATTTATGGTGGAACGGTCCCTAGTGGCTATGTAGTATACCTGACTATTGGCCAATTAAACCTTTTCCCACTACAACCTATGAGGAGCTCCCGGAATATAAAAGCAGTGTTCTGATGTTGACTGATCAGCTAGAACTGCCGCTGGTATGCCAATTGTCTCAGCGTTTTTCGTCATGGGATAAACTTTTGTACACTGTACTTTATATTCTCCGCTTTATTCATAAGATAGATCATAGTAAACTTAATTCTATGGCAGGCTTAATGATTGCTGAGCGATATGTGATTTGTTCTGTCCAGTCTCAGTATTTTAAAGAGGACATAAATTCAATAAAAAGTAATAAATTGCCGTCTAAAAAGTTTCAGAATCTGTCAGTTTTCTTAGACGATGAGGGCATTCTGAGAATTGGCGGAAGACGTTCTAAATCGAATCTTCAATCGAATCATTTGATGCCAAATATCCAGCCCTTTTACCAAAGCACGACCACATCGTAGATGTAGTTAGTCAGCATTATCACGCTATAACCTTTAAGTTTTTTTACGTGGAGAACCCTTTTGCACAGACATTGCCAGGTTCAGGAGGACCTGAGCTGAGTCGACCTCCAACTCCACGGTAACCTACGCCGTACTATGTGGGTGTCTCGGGCTTGCGTTAGCGAGCCCCGGTACACCCCCGGCGGCAAGCGTTTCCCACGCCACACCAGACTGAGGCAGTCCGGTCAGAAGACCTCCTCCTAGCCCGCCGAACCCGTGCAATGGGAGGTCAGGGCCCCCGCCCCTTCCCCCCTGGGTTCGGCTGGCAGCGGAAAGGCTAAGCCGCTCCGCCGCCACCCCACCTTTGATTTTTTACCGAGGTTTACTCCTCATCCGTCTCAGCCACCCTGAGATCCCGTCCGGCCTACGCTATCCTACGGGACCTGGTCTTCTCATGTCTATTTTACGTCAAAGATTTTGGATATTAGACGCCCGCACTGTTATTCGATCTCAGGTTCGAAAATGTAATATATGCTTTAGAGTTAACCCATCGCATCCAACGC
Organism: Antheraea pernyi; assembly: GCA_015888305.1. NCBI lineage: Eukaryota > Metazoa > Arthropoda > Insecta > Lepidoptera > Saturniidae > Antheraea > Antheraea pernyi. Next base: position 30,126 of record MU160564.1, on the reverse strand, counting down.
CTTGAATGGCGGATCTTCCTCTATACCGTGTCTCCAAAGCAAAAGCTTTTGTATATATGGTTTCTTTTTTCGATTAAAATTTAATTTATTGTTTGATGCGCAAACGGTTTCTCTCTAAATATGACTGCATTTATAATCACACATAAAAGTCCTACTTTTAATATATTTACTAATGTTAAGTACATTAGACCTGTAGTCCGGTGAAGCTGTTAAGACTTTGCTAGGCAAATAGAGTAGACAGTTCGGAAAAAAGAAGTAATATATTGTTAAAATTGCCATAACCACGACGCTAAAATAAATAAATAAATCGCGAACAAAAGCTTGTATGTAACATAAAGACCAAGTTAAAAATGAATAAATTACACACAATGATTTCCGTAAACGTTGTTTGCATATTTGACCTGAGGTAATTATTATAATGCGCAGATGATTTTGTGGAATATAAATTACTATAAAATAGTCAGTTGTAGCATAAATTTTGCTATTGTATAAAGATCACTCTGTCCGTATGTATGTGACAAAAATAAATTAAGAATATTAAATGAGATATGCAGAACATTAATTTTAATTGTAGTCCATGTGTTACCAATATTTAGTACCAGTATTCATTTTTTTTATATCATGGGAGTCAAATCAACCCAGCGCGCCACTTAGGAGTAGGGAGTGTTGAGAGGAGGAAAGGTGGGACTCCGGCGCTCTCACTGATCGAACGAAACGCATCAATGCAAGCACTGTTACTTCACGTCGGTGTTTCTGTGGGTCGGATGGTACTACCCCAGACGAGCCGACCCATTCATGCTGAAACCAGTAATAGCTTCAGCATGACTCTACCACCTACAAAATCATTTCATTGATTTAAAAAACGGTAACACAAAAATTCAATTTCATGGGAAAATGTAATAAAAGTTTGACCACGTTTAGACCTTCGATTTAAATTTACCTTAAAAATAAATGAATCGCTTTAAGTCGATTCTAAAAGTAGGAATAAGTAGTGTGTTACACTAATCACGTATAGGGTCGATGCGGTCAGGATTGCCAATAAACACTTCGTGGATACTGTCACTATTCATTTGGCCAGAGCTTCGCCTTACAATAACTTCCACATAGGAGTGCGTCCAGATCAGCGACATCTTGCCCTATGCCGAACTCCCACCAATGTAGTCTCACACCGGGGTGAATAATGAACAGCCGATAACTTCCACCAATAGCGTTCGAGGTCATTAGTAACACCCCGATAAAGTCAATAGCGCAGTATCGCTGGTCAATAGTGGATCCCCGGGTGGCGTTGTAGTCTCGCCTCTCGGGTGTGTCATAGCGGTACCGGACGTAGACATTAACCAGTGTAATTATATCATAATTTACCTATTGTGGAAAATAACACCATTATTGTTAAACATACGCTTAAATAAGCATTTAAAAAAAGTTCGTAGTTAATTCAATTTTTTGTTATAAAATAATTTCAATACAGACCTCTGTCTGTAACAGCATAATGCATTACAACAATTAGCTTCTTTTTTTTAATATTATAAGTGGCAAACGAACAGACGGGTCTCCCGATGGTAAGTGATCACTGCCGTCCATTGACACTAGCAACACCAGGGGAGTCACAAGTGCGTTGCCAGCCTGTATTTGGGGGCCGGGGATGGGAAATCGAAGGAGGAAGTGGGGGAGGGGAGGGGGCCTTTGGCGCTCAACAAAATTAAATAAAGCCACGATGTCACGGTTATCTCCGACATAACAAATATATAACATATATGTAATCAAACAGCAACTGATACTGTATTTGTCTTATCACCAAAATCAATGTTATCAGTCTATCTAGAAATTCTATTGTATTCCTTTAGATGTTAAAGTTGACAATAATAGATCGATGGTGAATATTCTAATTTCAGGACATAAAAACATTAAGCTGTTTATCACTCAAGGAGGACTTCAATCAACAGATGAATCTATTAAAGCGGGAGTTCCAATGATCGGTATACCATTGTTCGCGGATCAATGGTACAATACGGAGAAATACGTTCAACATAAAATTGGTTTAAAACTAGACATAGAGACACTGAATGAGGATGCTTTGAGAGAAGCTGTTGTTACACTTACTGAGGATGAAAGGTAAATGGTTCATTTTAATTTTATTTAAAGTAGCGTATAATCAAGATTAGACGTACCTTATTAGGTTCATTTAGGTATTAATGAATGGTAATTATTTTATGGTAGTTTTGTTATAATCCGCGAGACTAACTCCTATTCCTGCCACGCTCGGTATCCTCTCCAATGTACTCGCAATACCGTAACATCGTGCCGCAAGTAATTGTCAGTTTCACCACAGTTAGTCATAGGCCGAGGATTCAATGCCTTACCCTATTGTTATCATATAGCCGCTTTAGCGTTAGGTAGTCGCTGAATTAGCGTATCCGCAATTATCAATACCGCATCGAGTTCGCGAGTAATATAAGAGGAGGATTATACACTGCTGCGGCGCTGAATAGTGCTTGGACGCAACATGAATGCCATATAAGAGGGCACGTGTTTTCCTTTTAGCTCAATCGATTGCATGTTTTTTTCTTTCTGCGGTTGAGCGTATCCGCCTAACCTTGCCCTTGCGGCACCCAATCATGCAGTATAATTCTGTCATTGTTAACCACCACTAATAATGTGGATGAAGAAGCAATATAATTTGACTTCTTGGGACTCTTTCATCATAATGGTATATTTCATTCCATGATATTTCCAACATTTCATAGTCTCTCGACCCGGTTGATATTTGCTTCAATTTCTTCTCCAATGAGCAATATAGCATACCTCTAATTATAAGTATTCGTTTCACTCTAAATAATAGCGACTTTCATAATTTGAAATATTACAGTTATCGCAGCAATGTATATAAACTACGATCGTTGATGTACGACCAGCCCCAGCGTCCGCTAGATCGCGCCGTATGGTGGACTGAGCACGTGCTGCGGCACGGCGGAGCGAAACATCTGCGATCACCCGCAGCTAAAATGTCCTGGATGGAATACTTAGAACTTAAATTAGTTGCATATATACTTGGTGTTTCCGCTGTGTTTTTATTGTTACTGGTTTTAATTATTACGAGCTTATTAAGAACTATTAATAAATTAATTTCTTCTCAAGTTAAAGTAAAGAAATACTAATGCTTGCGATAATATTTTTAAATATTTGTTTTATATGTACTGGTCGGCGCCCAGTGGTCGACATTCGACCATAGTTCATTGACTTTTTAAAGTTTGAACTTTATTCGGGTTCTTTTATCAAAGGGTATAAAAAGGTGGTAAGGCTCTCAAATTCTAAGTAAACATAACTTTAAGAAAATAAAGAAATTGATCGCAACTCATGACACAATTTTCAATTAATTTTACACGACCCCATGGGTGAGTGGTATTTCTGGGTAATATTGAATTACATGTATGTAATCTGTACTGAGGAATAGTTATATGCCCAGTATCATTGTTTGGAAAAGTAAAGTATACACAATGGAATCAAATGATAAATCCAAATCAAAGATGTTTTTAATACTACCATTAACTTTTGAAAATAAATTCATTTTGGTTCAAAATTCATCATCAACTTTACTAAATATAATTGCTACATCAAACTGCATCATTGTAACCGCGGGGATCTAAGTCATAGATTACTTTCATGAGCAAACAAATTTTCTTATTTTGTTTCTTTTATGTTTCTTTTACAAAGTTTTGGGTACAAAGTTTTGGCTTAACGTATTAATATATGAGATATGTATAATAAATAATTTTGTTTTTTTATCTGATTTTGTATTTAACCAGTTTTGTTCTATGTGATAAGTATTAGAAGGCGATGATGATATTTTTAAGTAGCTCAAATGCATAACTGACCTGCTATTAAATAGCCACTGCAAACCTGACTGTTTGTAAAGGGAGTGAAATGGATGAGTAAAGCTTTGACACTTTGTAAGCAACCAAATGATGGTAAGTGTAAATGTAATAACATGGTCCAAAGAAAGCGGTGATAAAAAACACTTTAGAAGGTATATTAGAACGCACTTATAATTGTCAAAATTCTACCACGAGAAGAAACTTGACCTGATTTATTTTTTATTGAATATATTTTTATAACAGAGCATTTTAGTTACAATCGTCTTTAGCGGATGTACAGACGTGTATAATTTCAAAAAATTCTCCAATCGATCCACGCCGTAATATTTTGATTTAAATCATTAGGATTTTTTAAAATCAAAACCGGCTTGATATAGTACTTGAACTTACTATTTGATCGGCAATATGCATTGGGATTTTGTTGTGGAACCTAAAACTATTACTTAATAAAATGTTACTGGTCAGACCAAGTTTTTGGCATTAAGATCATGCGGGTTGCTTTCAAAATCTAGCTTTTCTAAGTCTTCGTGGACATACATTAAATTATCAATAAATATTCGGAGAGCAAAGTTAAAACACTGAATTCTTGGAACTCAGTATTAATGATATTCGAAAACGGCATAGAATGGTCTCTTTTCAGATGTACGAGTGATTTAAAATTTTCAAAACAAAGCAATTCTTCTGAATAACAAACTGAATATATTGTTTGAAGTTAATACAGCGATATTCTAGGACCCTGACATTTCTATTAA
>MU160564.1:0-14210 GCA_015888305.1 Antheraea pernyi | reverse complement strand
TTTTTTTTTTTATGTCATAGTTGGCAAACGAACAGGTGGGTCACCTGTTGTTAAGTGATCACCACCATCCATGCACACTAACAGCCCCAGAGGAGTCGTAAGTGCGTTGCCATCTTTCGGAGGGAAGGGTTAGGGGAGGGAAAAGGAGAGGAGAGGGGAGGGGAGATGGGTCTCCGGCGCTCTCACTGACCGAACGAAACGCAACAATGCAAGCACTGTTACTTCACGTCGGTTTTCTATGAGAGGGTGGTACTTCCCCGGGCGAGCCGACCCATTCATGCTGAAACCAATAATAGTTTCAGCGTGGCTCTACCACCATCACCTCTTCCTTTCCCACCCCTAATCCCTTCCCCCAAAGGGGGGCAACGCACTTGCGACTCCTCTGGTGTTGTTAGTGTCCATGGACGGCAGTGATCACGTAACAGAAGGTGACCCACATGTTCGTTTGCCACATACGACATAAAAAAAATAATTGTTTATTGAAATTATTAACATTAGTGTGGTTTTCATATCTATTGGTACTTGGATACATATACATTTTTATAAAGTCTATTGATCAATTAAACGTAGAATGATCTGCAAAATATCAATATTACATATACACAGGTAACGCATCACTAGTCTGACATCTGCCAAAAGTATCGTTCAACGGGTCTAAAGAAGTTTTCATTTCAAAAATATAATGCATAAGAAGAAGATATAATTGAATATTAATAATTTACACACAAAGCTAAAGTATTCATTTTTCATATTAATTCTTATCATTTTATCATGAGAAGCATCACACTTCACTGAATATTTGTTTTGCGTGACATCTGATTAATGTTTCGCAATTTTTGTTTAATATTCTTTATCATAAAAGATAAAATAATGGAGATTTGCCAACTATTATACATACTTTGCATGACTTGCTACGTACGTAGGCATGACACATATTGAGATTTTGCAACTAATCATGACAGAAGATATGGACAGAATTAGAAAAACTGGTCAAAACATGAACAAAACAATTTTTTTTTATTGTAGCACGGCAATATTACTGCACTTTGCCTAATAGTAAGCACAGTCCAATCCAAAACAATGGCAACCACCGAGTGACACACTATCCATCGAAGGTCGCCGCTGTCATACTGGCCTGCCAAGAGCTGGATATGCACAGGCTGATCCCGGAACGCGACCCGCAGAAGCGAATCACTATGACGAGCTTTTTCGCCATATACATGGTGGTTGCGACCCAGTTGGGCTCTAAAACCCTACCACCCCGCTTTCGCCATTACCTCGTTCGATATTCAGCAGGGTGCACCACGTGCAGGTGAGATTGGCTTGGATGTCTCAAGTCTTAGATGTTATTCGACACCCCTTACACCCCAATTCAATTATGTCAAGTTAACTGCTAACTCTCTAATTGGACAGTCACTTATAGAAGAATATGAAACTGTTACAGTAAACGTTGTAACTAAACTATTACTATAAACCACATATTCTTTAATATATATTACAATAGTTGTAAAGGAATAGCTCGTTAAAGGCGTTAGTTTTTACGGTCTTAATTGAGCGTCTAATTTCTTTTAATCTCCTGAAAGACGGCAAAGTCAATACAGTGGTTACGAACATAAGTAACTCTGGGAAAACTACAAGTCCTGGAAGCCGTGTATGGATTTATAATTTCTGTTTCCTGTAGCAATATAATGTAACAGTATAATGTGAGAAGATCTGTGTTTATTAGAACATACCTTAGATAATTTTCTTAGTTTCCACGTTAACTGGTATATTTTTTTCTGCCATTGAATGTAAATGTTCATATTGTACAAAATCTATATTTCGAAAATTCTTCCCCGTAAGTTTTGAAATTACGACACAACATGGCGTTTAAATAACAAACTAAGGGTATAGCAATGCGTTGGTGGGTAAAGTTAGTAGTTTATTTCTATTATGTTGATTCTGAAAAACTGATTATTTCATTGTGTTACTTCATAGTTAAGTCGGACTTGATTTTTGATCAATTTTACCCTTAGTGACTTTCCAACAAAATTATGTTTTATTTTGGTAAATACGTATATATTAGTGGTTTAAAATCATACGGTAAGCTACACAGACTTTGGAATACGGTGATTAAGTTTTATACCGTTATTACAGCGACAATTCCCACATCAAAAGTTATATGAAATAGTGATTTAAGCGTATTTGTGAAATAATTGTCTGCGGTCGCACATAATTTCCCAATTCGAGAGCTTTGTCAAGGGGTATTTACGATAAAACGTATTGTGTGTAATCACGTAAAGTGTTCGTTACATGTTGAAGTAACAGCAAATGTGCATTACGAAGAGTTAATAATATTGCCCTAGCTATGCCACATAGGTGGGTATATCAAAATAAACAACAAAATACCATCTATAGGAGGTAAACGAACGTATGGGTCACCTGATCTTAAACGATCACCACCGCCCATAGACACTTGCAACACTAGGTGAGTCGAAAGTACGTTGCCATCCTGTGTTTGGGGGGAGGGGAGGAGTGGAAGGAGGTTGGGGAGAGGAGAAAAGTGAGGGGAGATGGTCCTCTGGCACTCTCACTGAACGAAAGAAACGCAACAATGCAAGCACTGTTGCTTCACGTCGGTTACTACCCCGGGTAAGCCGACCCATTCATGCTGTAACCAGTAATATATTCAGTATGGCTCTACCACCTAACTGGATTTCAGCTAAAGAGGTCGCATCGCAAATGGATTTTTTAAATTATAATATATGGTGGGATGGTTTCACATGGTGGTTGGGCTTTTTCTAAGTTCTTCTGCAGCATGTTGGTGTGATCTTATAGCTGCACTTGAAAGACAATCCTCCTCTAGGTCTACCATGATTACCATCTTCCACATCATCATTTAACATTGCAGATGAGGTTATGCAGATAAAACAAAATGCAGTATATCTGATATTAAATACTCACTGCAAGTTATGACCGTGTATAACTGGACTTACAATGATCGCAGGAAATCCCCGTATACTAGTGTGTGTTACTTAAAATAAATTCAGCAGTACGACTATTGTTAAAGCCCTTGCTAAACTTTCTGAACGTTCTTAAGATAGGTCCGCAAAACACAAATTACATTTTATATAGACAATTTAAGGATAAATAATGTTTGTCAATTTTAAATTACTATAATAATATTTTAACTGTTTTGTATGAATCTCTTGTTTATATTGCGCGTAAGTCTGAACTTACTGCTACACTTAGAGCAGCCAAAAGGATCGATAGGACTGCACTTTTTGATAGAAATAGTTATCATAAAGTACCTCCACTCACAAATGCTACGCAGATCCTACTCTCTGTAATTAATATCAGTCACTCTTGCTTTTTTTATAATCTTTGAAATTCGACAGAGTGTCTCCATTGTACTTAATCGTATACACAATGGAATTCAAAAATAACTGCGACTATTGAGATAATTATAATCGCTCGTCAGTTGTTACTGTCATCCTGGCCTTGAAGGCTCTCCGCATTTAGATATCAGCAGACCCTGATATATGAAAAACGTTGTATGACAAAGAGAGAACCACCTGAGTAAGGTATAACTCGAATGGAGCCATGGCTGCTACCGAAATGGGAAACCCTTGAGTGTGCTTTAATTGTCATGCCACGATGTGCGTCGATGAAGCCCGTGGTGAACTATAATATAGCCTAAAATATGTGCACGGTGGTAGTCTTCCAGCTGAGTATAGCATAACTCGACTTGAGGTAGGGCTATTTCCGAAATGCTTTGATCCGGACACCACGCAGCACATTTAGACAGCGTGGGAGGATCGGTGCCGCACTCTAACCGCGGCGGTTAGACAGGAACTCTCGCTGACGAGCGTGGTAAAAACCATGCTCGGTAGCGAGAATGTGTGGAACATTGTGGCCTCCTTTTGCGAGGAGGTCGTCTCGCAGAGAGTCCGTGAGAAAGATCATCTAAGTGACCCTCTTCGCCAACGGAGAACCGGCAGGAAAAGGCGACAGTTTGTCCGCCTTCTCCCACCGTAACCGGACTAGGGAAAATAAGTCGGGGAGCCCATTTTACCATAGCACAGGTCCGGTGGATGGAGGAGACAGTCGGTGTGTACATGGCCGTCTCCTAACAAAACGGTATCCTGCGGTGGCGGTTTTGCCGCTGGGGCGATACGATGAAGTCTATAGAGATCTCGTGTCGCTCCAACTATAGCGGAAGACGTACACCGTGGGGTTTTAGCCCGTGGAAGTCGCACATAACCCACCCTCTTCCCCGAGGGTGGCGTATCCATAAGAGATTTCACAACGTAAATAAAAAGGCCTATTTCCGAAATGGGAAGACCTTGAGGGAATCAATTATTATGCCCTACTACACAGTATGCATGAATGAATGCTGTAGAATATTATACTATAACCACTAAAATACTTTACGTCCCTTTTTAATTTAGTTATCTATATACAAATGGGTAAAGATAAATCAAATTAGTATATCTTCCTCTTCTGTTCGCCAACCCATTTTCTTTACTTGTCCTTTTGATATTGACTTGCTTTAGTGTTATCGTTAAAAGATATGTTTTTTTCCTTAGTATTTGTTAACTTGGTTGAATCTAGAAAACTCCCGTTTCTTCCGATCACTAAGTATACATTATTTTGTACACAATAACACAATATTTAAAACAATCACAAAACAGTTTTATCTAATCTGAAATAATATATTTACATAAAAATTATCATATTAAGTATTTTGTCTAGACAACCTGTATACAAATGATAATGAAAGTCTACTTTTTGAATGATTCTCACGCCAATTCGGAATTACGGGTAACAACGTGATCATTATTAAATCTGAATACATTTTGTTATCTTTTTGCGTGTTCATCGTTCTTAATTTTGATAATTTTTAGAATCCAAACAGTGATTACGTAAGTAATACGACTGATAGTGATAGGCGAATAGTTGGTGACTGATTTTTGTAATAAATTTTGTTTATCCCACATGCTATATTATAATTTCTGTTATGTTTGTCTGTTTGCATGGTGTTACACGAGACAGTCGACGTGTACACGGTGCTAGCTAGCGAGCCCGTGTCGTTCCCAGTACGATGGATGTGGGTGCACCGTGGGGTTTTAGTCCCTGCGAATCGGACATAACCCACTCTCTCCCCCGGGAGGGGGATATCAGCTAGGGATTTCTCCACGTTAATAAAAAAAACGTCTTTACATGGTGGTGGGGTTATTTCTTTGTCCAGATGGCTAGCTGCAACACTCAAATTTAAAATCTGTCGATAGGCATCTGTTGGTGCTTTCTGGCAGTTGTACTAAAGAGCCAGTCCTCTCCAGGCTTGGACTTAATTGGTAGGCCCTTCAATAAACATAATTCATCGTGACTAACCCTAGTGAAACTGTGGTACATAGCACACTCCAACATGACTGATTACTCCAAAAACTGTACTGTATTTAGACATCATATTGATCTTGAAAGCTGAAACTGTCATCACCATTTTTTCCCAGAAACACTCAATACAATACAATAAAGAGATTAATAAACCCCAACATCCTTTAACTCATCAGTGTGAATGTTGGTATATTAATATAATAGTTTTTTTATAAAAAACATTTTTATATATATTAGATCTCATTACTAGATAGGGTTGCACGACATCAACTTCTCTACCTTGCAACCTTTTGTATTTGAACGTGTTAACAATATTTAAACAACATTTGTTCTGCTGTAACTTACTACCACAGTATTGCAGTATATAAATCTACATACAATTAAATTCAATCGACCGGTATGAAAAATGGTATAGCAACATTTTCAAAATATGTATTTTCTTGTGAGAAACATTAAAAAACATTTAGATTGGTTAGGTTAGGTTATAATTATTAATTATATATTTTCTTGGATTGCCATAAAACTACTATTATGCCAATCACTGTAAATGATTATATTTTAATTTTGAATAATCTTGGTCTACCTTTGAAATCCAAGGAAATTAAAGTAGGACTCCCTGAAATTAGAAAAGCTTGGTTTATCTTTAACATCCAAGGAAATTAAAATAGGACACCCTGAAATTAGAAAAGAAAAATTGATTTATATATAATGAAGTTCTGAGGTCAAAAACATAAAATATATACAAACGTAATGAGTACCTCTTTTTTGAAGTCTGTTTAAAATGGTAATATCGTGTGAAGATACGAGCACAGCTAGTAAAATATGAGATTAAAATATATTTTTTATTGTAGCACGGCAAAATGATTGCACTATGCCTGCTGGTAACACAGTATAATCCAAATAGAATGGCGACTACTGAGTGAAACACTACCCATCGTAAAAAGCAGGATATGCACGGACTGATTCCAAAACGCGACCCGCAGAAGCGAATCACCGTGACGGGCTCTTTCAGCATATACTTGGTGGTTGCGACCCAGTCGGGCTGTAAAACCCTACCACCCCGCTATCGCCATTGCCTCGTTCGTTATTCAGCATGGTGCACCACGAGGTGAGGTTAGCTGAGTGTCTCAATTCTTATAATGTTATTCGACACCCCTTACACGCCAATTTACTTGTACTTACTTACTTGTAAATAAATATGATTTGGAATCACTAAAACTGTATGAACTAACGTTGTCATTGACCTCAGGCCTTCCATTGGCAAGACATGTTTTTCTTTTTAAAAATCCAGTGTCATGATGTTTGTCCATGATGAACTCCTAAACCATTCAACTGATATTCATGAAACGTTGGCATTTATTTATAATTTGGTCTAACTTGAGAGATAGGATAATTTATATTTCAATTAATGTCCTCAATATTTCTAATTGTTATTGTTATTTATTGTAAGTTTCATCAGTTTCGAACGGATGGCGCTTTAAATCAGTTTGTTAAGAGAAAACTGTAGGACCAACTGTTATAGATATATCATCGACTTTAATTAAACATCTTATAACTGAGCTAAATCAACGCTTAGGGGTGTAAGGGGTATCGAATAACATCACAAGACTTGAGACACCCAAGCCAACCTCACCTGCACTCGTTGCACCCTGCTGAATAACGAACGAGGCAATGGCTAAAGCGGGGTGGTAGGGTTTCACAGCTTGACTGGGTCGCAACCACCATGTATATAGCGAAAAACCCGTCATAGTGATTCGCTTCTGCGGGTCGCGTTTCGGGATCAGTCTGTTCATATCCAGCTTTTTGCAGGCCGACATGACAGCGGCGACCGGCGATGACCTTACCATCAGGCATAGTGCAGTAATTTTGCCGTGCTACTATAAAAAACAAACGCGTGGACAAGTCAGCTATTCAAAAAAATAAAAATGAATGTTTATCAACATGGTTCCCAGGTTAATATACCCAAATAAATGCAACTCATTGACCCGTTGAAATGTCGGCGAAATGATTGGCGCTTTAAAATTCGGGTTCCTGTGAATAAAATCAACGTCGTATGATTCCACGAAGATAGCAAATTACTCGAAGGAAGCCGGCAAATGAAGCGAAAATACGATTATTTCGCACTGAGACTTGCGCGAAATTTATACGAAATGTTCGCCTTTTATTTAACGACGCCAGTTTAGGGCTGAGATACGCGGAGAGTTAGTTTTGTGATGAGCGACTATAGATTTTATGTGTTCCCTAACTTTTTTCATCTGTAGAAATAAAAACTGGCGTATATTTTACGATTGTTAAATTTCCTTTATTACTATTATATTGTTTGATTTATAGTTTAAAAATTCCTATTAATATGTCTAATATACTTATAGTATTTCCTGGAGAAAAAGTTTGTGTTTAGCCATGCGTGCTGTAATTTAGCATTTGTCCTATTGATCTTTATGAACACAATAAAGCCGATTAATTGTATGTCCTTAATACCATAGATAGCCAGCTTCAATAAAAGACCGACATCATTTAAATATTATATGCAATGACAAATTAGTCATGTGATGATTCAGGGTCAATAAGACCACTAACACTTTTTAGCTAATAGTATTAGGATTTATAATAAACTTCCAAAATTTATTACTGATTTGCGTGATAGTAAATTTAAGCATTACTAGTGGGCGCCCAGTGGTCGACATTCGACGATAGTTCATTGATTTTTTAAAGTTTGAATTTTATTAGGGTTAATGTCATTGTTGAATGTAGAATGAAAAAGGGTAATTGGAACGTAAGAGTAAAATAATACATACAGTCGAGCATAGCAACCTCCTTCACAACCTTTTTTGAAGTCCTTTATTGACAGATGTCAAAATGTCTTTTTTATTTACATGTATGTATACGTTGTGTAAAATTGAAGCAGTAGTGTGAGTAATGCATATTTTAATTAATTTAATGTACTTGTAATGCATTTTATATAAAATACTTCTCTTCCATATAAACTTTAACTATGCCAAATTTCACATTCATCCATTCGCGCAATTCCGTTAAAAAAAGGATGCAAAGTTTATAGGCTTCACGTATTAATATATATGATGTCAAGCGAGTTTTCGTATCATAAGACTATTATTATGGGGTGGATCAATATGTGAACGATGATGATGCCCGGAAATAACATTTTCGGTATGTTTATAAAAATATGTACGGTGAACAGATAAATCAGCTCGAATTTCTTGCCAGTTCTTTTCGATGATTGGGTTATTTGTCCGAACCGGTAGTAGTTCTGACATTCATAAGCGCCTTCTCAGGGCATAAATCGTATAAATAATGTTTGATATTGACTCAAATTGTAATATAAACAATGAAGCGTAGGTAAAGTTAAATTGAATTCACGGAACTACAAACCCGGTAACAGTTCAAGTTGCTACTTTGGTTGAGTGATTTCTACGCTGTCTACAGCACAGACAAGTAAACCTTTTTAGACCAACAGCATCAGTTAGTTCGATAATATAAACGAAACTTCTCAGTAATATCAGAGTTGCTGAAGTTACGACCGAAACTGGCAATGAATTAAGCCTAAAATATGTATTAACTCTCAAACATATTAGTCAGAGCATTGGTGTATTTAGGGAATGTGTAAAAAGAGTGGAGGAGCGACGAAGAAAAAATTGAAATTTGAATATAGATGGACCCAAATACTCTAGCACCTAGGTAATAATTATCATTTAAGCATTCATCAGTTACTCTCATTATGCTATCATTTTTGTACACTAATGCTTTCAAAAGTGGTTTATATCGTATTAATATCATAAGCAAGAAGAATAATATACTAAGATGAATCGATATTACTATTTCAGGCAAAAGAATACCAGCCGGAATTTGATAAAACTTCACAGTTATATAGCTTACACATCAAAATAACTCAAATATATTATTTAAATTAGGTAGGGAGTATAGCACGCGAATGGTTAAGTAAAAACAATGCTGATGTTTCTAATCTTAGTAATACCTGATTATGTCATACCTAAATGTGATGATTCAGATACAAAATATTTTACAGTATTAGGTCTCGTTAATGAACTAGATAATTTTATAGATATGACTAACCAGCACGTATACGTTACTCCAAATCTGATTAACGAATGTTAAATACTTACAATAAAATAAATAAGGCAGCTAAATAAGCCCTCCGAATAATAATCTATAGGTATATTAATACGTGTAGCGAAAACATTGTACCCCCTTTCAAGCGAATTGCGCGAACAGATGATCGTGAAATTTAGCATAGTTAAAGTTTATATGGAGGAGAAGGACATCAAGATATTTTTAAAATATAAAATACATTAAGATACGTTACATTAATTAAAATATACATTACACACAGTACTGTTTGAATGAAATACACCAACATATACATACATATAAATGAAAAAGACGTAATATGATATATAATATGTAAATTTGCCACACACACACTTAACCATCACTTTGTATTTCTATTTTTCATTGTTTATATGTATGTTTTTTCTTTTTTTAATTGTACGTGTTTCATATTTACTTATGTGTGTTGCAAATAAATGTCTTTTCTTTCTTTCTTTCTTTCTTTAAATTCATAATATACTATAAAAATGTTGGAGTCCCTCAAGGCTCTGTACTTTCACCTACTCTGTTTCTTCTGCATATTAATGATATGTTGCCTTTAGGCCATATTCTTTGTTATGCAGATGACAGCACCATCCATGGGTGCTATTACAGCAAGCCTTCTTGCAGTCGGGGAGAAACAGAAAAGAGACGGCAGGAACTTGTGATTGAACTCGACCGGTCCTTGCATCTCATATCAACATGGAGAGCAAGCAATTTGGTCGAGTTTAATGCTAACAAAACACAGGTGTGCGCGTTTACCTGCAAAACATCTCCATTTACTCCTCTTCCTGCTCTCCAGAACGTCTCGCTCGCAATGCGAGACAGCCTCAATATCTTAGGTATAACCAAGCCAACCTCACCTGCACGTGAGCACCCTGCTGAATATCGAACGAGGCAATGGCGAAAGCGGGGTGGTAGGGTTTTACAGCCTGACTGGGTCGCAACCATCATGTATATGGTAAAAAAAGGCCGTCATAGTGATTCGCTTCTGTGGGTCGCGTTTCGGGATCAGTCTGTGCCTATCCAGCTTTTTGCAGGCCGGCATGACAGCGGCGAACGGCGATGGATAGTGTGTCACTAGGTGGTCGCCATTGTTTTTGGATTGTACTGTACTTACCATCAGGCATAGTGCAGTCATTTTGCCGTACAACAATAAAAAATTATAAAAAAAACTCTTTTCTTTCAACCGTATTAATTTTAAATTCGTCCAATGACATTGTAACTTTGTTTTGTAATAGTTTATTGAGTATATTATGTGCAAGCCCGAACTTAGGCCGTATTCAGAGCCAATAAGGTTGAAGTCTGTGTCTGCCAGTAATAATCTCATATGTTTAGCCGAATAGCTCGAACAAATAACTATTTCTTCAAATTTAGTTATACGTTATTTAGTAAAGGTTCCTTCCTATTAGTTGAAGAAAAATTCGCTTGATTGAAGGCAATAGCATATGTTGTTAGTAAACAATTATTATTTGCTGTCCTTAAGGTATAGCTGCTATATCATACTTACCTGTTTATGGTGATGACTCTCAACTTACACCGATATCAATCGATGCCTTATGTATGCAAATGCCTTAGCGTTTTGTTCAAGCTGTTATACTTTTTTTTCTTCTTTTCTGCAGTGTTGGTCCGCGCCTTTTTTTTGCTTTCATATTATTTAACGTGTAAATTAAAAATCGTATCTGTGAGCCACTATGTGGTGGTTTTTATTTATTTTTTTATTATTTATTTATTACTATTATTATTTTACATATTTATTTGTTTATTTTTATGATTTCATTTAACTATTTTATGACGGTTTTTTTAATGACGCGATTGCCTTTATGGCGATTTCATTTTAATCCTTTATCGCCATTTATAAGTTATAATCCACAATATTCCACGCCGGAGCGTCCATTGCCCGATGGATGAACCTACTAACTGCGTCGTCAGTCACGTCGGTATAGTAGACTGGATTTTTCGGAGTTATTATGCTCGTACCTTCCTACGAGAAGAGATCTTTCGCCTTGCAGAGTGTCTTTTTAGAGTGATATCATGTGATGATTGGAATACTGTGATTGCGGTCGACTGGATTATAATCACCATACATCATTATGACAATGACAATCTTCGCATATGTCCATTCGATCTTTTAGGCTTGATGGAGAAGGGGTCTACTATAAACTTGTTCGATAATTTGATCATCAATCTCAATACATTTAACGGACTTTGAAATTACCACGACTCTCTAGTAGCTTGCATCTAAATCATGACTGGCAAATGCAATACGTCAAGGGTAAGAGAATTAAATCGTATCAGAATACGATCAACCCTCTGTCCCCGTATATTGCTAATTCCAAAATATATCTGTGCGAAACCAACAAAGTTGAAAAGTAAATATACATGATCATAGTCCTTCTTGATGCGTCTGTCAATGACTAACCTTAGCGTCTTCGATTGGAAACGTTTATGACGGCGCCACGCCAGAATTCTCCCCAGGATCCATCAGAAAAATGATGCTATTAATGAGAACCAAATTAATTATATTTTCTTTTACAGCATCACTTTACAATTATCGTCAAAAGACTGTTTTCTTCTTCTTGCCTGTCTGTAACTCAATCAACTCCGACATATCTTATTTGTCTATAATAATATATTTTCTTTATTACAAACATAATTAATATCAACGGTTTACAAAACAATATAAAATTAATAACAATTTGCAATTATTTTTAATCATAATTATAAGTAGAAATTAAACATAATTGGCTTATTCAGAAATAATTATAATAAAAAATACACCGGAAATGTTGCATTTTTCACAGTTGTGGCAAAAATTAGTCATATTTCTATTTTAAAATTCTTATAACTATATTAGATTATAATTAATGAAGATCCAAACTTTTAATAATCCTTTATTAATTTAATTCGTTACTTATCATAATAAGCTGTTCGTACTTTTCTATATTTTATTTACTTTACAACAAAGAGTTGCTAATAATATTTCCTGTGTTATTTAAGTTCCCTATAAGCCGATAGATGGCGCTACAGATAATAAAGCTTTGATTTAATTTGTTATTTGCTTACCTTGACACCAGATGGCGATTCGGTGGAGCGTCCATATATTCGATTGGCGAAGCCATTTATTGTTATAGAACTCTTTCTACAAGATGTATAGTGTAACTGATTATTAGTGTTTAGCTTAGTGTAGCCTACCTCGTTAAGTAACGTATCTAACACTAAAAGATTTGTTTAAATCGGATCAGTATTTCCTTAGACGAGGGCGTTAAAGCAAACAAACTCTTCACCTTTAGTTTTAGTATAGATAAATATTGTAATGAAGTTTAAAGTTTGTCACAAGAAATAAAAAATAAATCATATTCGTTTAATATATAATCTATATTAAGCGTATACAAGCTTGTATCAAAACTTTATATGGTTAAAGTACCTAATTCTTTGAGCGAGATAAACAACAAATATACGACTATAAATCAAATCTATAGAGTATCCAACACACAAACCCCAGATTCTATAGTGCTATTAGATCATACACCTTGAAGATAAGTAAAAAAAAATATCACACGCCTGGTAGTACTATAAACCACTTTGCTCTATTCAGTTGATAAATCGAAGTAATAGAATGGTTTCCGCTATTCATTTGTTGTAAGCCAATTCAATACATCGGAATTTCATTTCGTTCGCGAGACCTTCTAAAGGAAATACATGGGATTTTTACGCTACAAAGCCTTCCTTGCTTTTAAAAGATGGTATACGAATAATATACTTAACTCGTATATTTTTGTGGCTGAAATAATACTATTCAATACGATGAAGTTATAAACAAGAGTGACAGAAAATGGCTGAGATTTGAATGTGCTAACATTATTTGCATGGAGGGATATTTCTAAGCCAGGCAGACTAATCACAAACTGCCAGTTAGAAATCTGTCACCAGGCACGTCTAGATGAAGTCTAGCAGCTCACTTGAGAGTCAAACCTTCTCTACATTTATCGTATTTACTATATTATACCACATTGTTATTTAACATCAGGTGGGAATGTGGTCAAACGCAATAACCTATGAAGTATAATAAAGAGAATAATATGGAAGTGAAATATTTGTATAACAGGGCATAATAAAAAATAGACACAACAATAAGACAACGTCACTCGGTGTTCCCAGGCGGTCACCCCTCCAAGTACTGACCGCGCCCGACGGTGCTTAATTTCGGTGATCGGACGAGATCCGGTCTTTTCAACATTCTATCTGACACGGAGCTTACCTTCGCTACTTTTTATCACACAAAAAGGTTACCCATCAGAATTAAAAAGCCCCCCCATAAGAAGTTTCACTTTAAAACAAGGTTTAGTTATGGCCAATATAAAATACGCCTTTGCTATTTACAAGACGACGTTTAAGAATTTTTGTTATTACTTTTTTCTTGCAATATATGTAATTCAGTGGCCGATTTCTATTTTTCGTTACAATAGTATCATCCAGTATCCAGCCTTATTATTATTTAAAGATAAGTCTTTAATCTTATTAAGCCTATTTTAATACATAATAGTTTCTAGCGTTGAACTATAGTCTCATCTGATTTTAAATGATGATATGGTCTTAGATGGTTGGTAGTTATTATATTAGGCAGGTTAACGCGAGAGGGCAGCTCCTGTTTTCCTCCCTTACCCTGCGCTCTTTTCTTCGCCGATCTTTTCTCCAATATTATCGCTAAC